>JARQZK010003093.1:2500-25000 GCA_030704885.1 Cynegetis impunctata | reverse complement strand
GTTTGAAAGATTATAACAAATTTTGAGAAATATGGTTTTTTAGGAGTTCTGTTTTTTACGTTTTTGTTATTTCTAATTGATTAAAGATTATTTTATGCAAGGATAATTATTTCAATCATAATAATACATATTTGATATTATTGAAAATTAAAATATTAGAACAAATACGTTCTATTTCAACTTATAGTTTGAAATATTATAACATCTCAAGAAATAACCTGAGCGCCAGGCCAAATACACCAAATTGTTCCTGGCGCCTTGCTTATTCGATTTCGTATGCATTAGCTTTAAACTGTGAACTCTCCACGATACACGCGGCTTCATAATCAAAACCTGCATGGAGTTATATACAACTCACACGGCGCCTCGGTCTCGGAGCTGTGTGAGTTGTAATTAACTCACATGGCAGTCAACGTGTTAAATATATAAACACTTTCTACAACTCTATTCAATTTACAAAAGGAGTAGAAAACGAAAAAGGTACCTTGAATTTCTTAGACGTTCAGATTGATAGGAATTTGAGTTCTCTTACTTTCAACATTTATAGAAAACCAACCTTTATAGAAAACCAACCTTCACAACTCAGTGATTTTCATTATTCCATTATCGGAAACAAATTTTCAACCGAAGTTAATACAATTAAATTATCAGCCACCAATAACGGTTACATTGAAATTCTTATCGATAAGCTCATTGGGAAAAAACGAATAAAGAATCTATTGCATTCAATATACCCCACGCAAATTATTAATGAAGAACATAAATACTTTCCAATAAATTATGTACCGAATTTGAGTAGCAAAATTTGAAACAGACTACAAATAAAAGAAACTTGAAGTCATTCTTGGTCAATAGTAAAGAAAAATCTAACATCGGAGAAAACAGTGGTGTTTACAAAATATTTTGCGACGAATTTCCTGCTTTCTATATTGGACAAACAGAAAGGAATATAAACATTCGTGTTGAAGCACATAAAAAGTCAATTTTACAAAGTAAAAATACCACTGGCTTCTCTAAACTTTGTATAAAATTCAATAATTTTCTGGATTTCAACAAAACCCAATTGTTACATTCAGGTAACAAAGGAAAGCGCCTTGACCTTCTTGAAATTCTCGAAATAAGTTCCGCCCATAATAGACAATTACACTTTGTAAACGAACAAATTGCTCTCAGGTATCACCTTTGTTTTTGTCTGTTTTATAACATAAGATGTAATACTCTCCTGTAGTCAGTCTTGATAAAGAGTTCATAGCTCGAAACATGTCGACTATCCTTTACTGCTAAAGGGGGCGTTCAAGTTTTACGTAACGCAATTTGGGGGGAGGGGGGTCTTGTAAAACGTTACGATGCGTTACAGGGGCGGGAGGGGGGTTCGAACAACGCGCTACATAACATTGATTTTTATTGAAATAAAAACCTAGAGAATTTGAATCTCCGACGTTGTTAACTCTTTTCGTTTATTTTTTACGGGGAATCCCTCGATTGTATTGTAAGTCAGTTTTATTTTGTTGTCCCAAGTTAGCAACTCTATCCGTTTATGTTTTATGGGAAATACCTCGACTGTATTGTTCGTCATTTATATTTTGTTGCCGTTGCCAGTTTTCATCAAGTGTTTTAAACACGTAATACACAGGAGCGAAACTATCTACCTACATACATACGAACATATATATATATATATATATATATATATATATATATATATATATATATATATATATATATATATATATATATATATATTATATACATATGTAGAGAAAGAGAGACTTTTGAAATTGGGTTTTTGATGCCAAGCATCCTGAAATGTCATGAAACGAAAAACTATCTTGGACCTAGGTCCTACTTTGCTAATCGCACCCATTTCAATAAGCAGGTTTTCAAAGTGAAAACCTGCTAATAAGCAGATTAAGTGGATTAAGTTAGCTAAAAATGTATGCAACGACAGGGCTAAGTCAGGAAAACGGCATAATTAAATGTAAGATTAGTAGTAAAAGTTTATTAGGACAAAATTGAGCCCTTTTCAACATATCACAATCATTATGTATGATTGTTTATTAAATAAAAATCTCTTGTTTTGTTTATTATTAACGAAAACACGATTAAAACAATAAAAACGGTATTTGCTAAAATACCGTTTTTATTGTTTTAATCGTCTTTCCGGTACTTGGGTGTTACGTAACGTTTATAGGGAGGGAAAGAGGGGTTCATGAAAACGTTATATAGCGTTACATAGGGGGGAGGGAGGGTCAAAAATCTTCAAAAATTGCGTTACGTAATACTTGAACGGCCCCAAATACAGTATCTAAATACTTTTATACATTGAAACTTAAGCCAAGTGTGTTTTATTTTAAAGTTTGAACTTTATTCTCCATGATATTTCACCAAGTGATGTGCGATAATTCAATTTCAATTAATAAATAGATAGAACGCATGAAGTGAACAAGGAAAATTCTTCAATAATTCAAAATTTTCGAACAATCCCATACGCCATTATCGAGGAGTGGACAGATTCATGTCGGGAAGTATTTTTTCCGCGACGGAATACTGCATTTTCGGTCGAAGCAGTGAATTGCAGGTTCCTAATATCTTTGGCGGAGGGTGCTATGGGTTATTATCCATATAGTAGTTCGGCCGAAATGTGTATTGGGGATTAAGAAAAAATATATCAATTCACTCCAGGTCGAGTATGCTGAGCTGAAGAGATTCAATAAGATCGAAACAACTGTATGCACATCTTGATTCGGGGTTACTTGACATTTTTTATAATTTACTGTTGGTTGTGAATGTAGAGTTCTCGTCGAGGAATACATATAATCAGCTTCCTTGAAAGATTGTTTAATAATTGTAAATTAATCGAGAATTTTCCTTTTCCACTTTATGTGGCATATGTAATTGACTATTATCTAGTATATTGTACATGAATAGATTGTTGAATAGATAGATTGTAACGTTTTCAACTTGAGTTTATCATAAGCTCTTGATCATGGGTTAATACCCCGAAACGTATGTCGAGAAAATTGAATTAATTGTAGTGGCAACAGCCCAAGTGTTTTACTTCATTTGATAAACAATTTGGAATCTGTTCTATTCAATTACATTAATTTTGTAATTTTAACTAAAATTTGTTTTCTGAAATTATATTGCTAAAAATATCACAATATATGTAAAGCGTGTAGAAAAATTTGCACATTGAATCAAAAAATTAAATATGTATCAGGAGACGTGATTTATTACTCCAGAAACCAAGATGTGGAATTATATATAGTACTCGATAATAACAATGTTAATTTGCTGAATATTTGAAATCTTTTCTGTAGTTTTTGAGATGACTTTAATCTTTTCCGGTAGGTTCGTTAAACTATCAGTTGCCTCGATATTATTAATAAAGATTTGATAAAAGAAATCTAGATTCAACAACTCATCTGTCCAGATAACTAAAGAGTATGAACTCTATTTCTGGGTCCTCCAAAATTTTACTAAGAAAAACACTTCCGATAGAGCTGATATTTTCACATATGTCCATATATTAATAATGTTCTCACAACTCCATTATGTCGTCTTCAGGCTTGTCAATAACAACTACGCACGACTCGTGAGTGAGACAGAAGTAGTGACAAAAAGAAAAGCTTTTCACCTAGATTTTGAAGGCTTATATCTGTCTCACCCTTGAATCCTCCGGATTATCGCCGGCCACGCCATACAACACTACCGAGCCTCGCGTCTATTGACCAACCTCCCCTCAGTGTCGCTTGCACACACTCAGCCACGACCGAGCTGGAGATGCCCAAGCATTATCGGTACACAACCCACCCCGCGCAGCCTTCATTATAGGAAGGATTTCAACTCCCTTCTCCAGATACATTTCATGCAGCTTTTCAAAAAAGGGCCTACTTCCCTTATATCCCCGTATATTCATTGTTTGGCTCTAAACTGAGTTTCAAGGGAAGTTGTACCCTCCCAGTGTACCCCGATGTCGCACGCCCTTGTCATCAATAGGTCTGGTTTCTTAAGTATCCCATCGTTCCCCCGAATGTTCAGCTCTTCGACTACCTTTCATCCTTTAGCCCTCGCCGCACTCCGGACTCTTCTCGACACAACATTTTGCCGTTTAATCCGCTCCCAATGAGTTGCAAGGCAACTGGGCTATAAACAAGGCCTCTGGTCGGGAGGGTATTGTATTGCAATTGTATTTCCTTTACAAAGTCTTTCCCTGATCAAAACTTCGGGCACTGGAGTAAGTAGGCGTTCTTAATAACGTGGCGGACTATCTTGTCTGCTTGTCTGAGTGTATCTTTTCTGATTGCTAATGAATATATCTGGGTAGCTAATGAATATATCTGGGTATGAGATACTGTTTTGTGATTGTCAGTTTCTGATCAGGCTTCAGGGGTGCACGGGGGATTCTCTCCGTCTATTTTTTCAGATTCCTGACACTGAATTTAGTCACTCCCATGAAATTATAAACCTACCTAGTTACTTAAAGCTCTCATTTGCCCCCAATTGCTTGATGGGGTTGCTATCTAGGTGTAGAAGGGAATTTATGTAAATAACCAGCTTCTTTTTATGGTGTACCTGCCCGGGACAAAGGGCCGATCTTCTGCTTATGTTAAGGGCCAGTCCGCCCTTGACGGAAAAGGTCTGCACCGCCGCCAGTAGTTTTCGCGCTCCGCGCAAGTCTTCAGCTAGCAGTATCAAGTCATCTGCATATGCCAAATAGCTGATTGAGGTTTGGCCAAGCTTCAGGCCCGGCATTCTATTCCACTCCACCATGGGCTCATCCATTAGGAGGTTCAACAACGTAGGGGACAGAGGGTTATACTGCTTCACTCCCCTGTTCACTTCAAATTTCACCAGATTATTGTTGCGCGTACACCCGAGTGAAGTAGTGCTTTCCTGGTATCCTGCCATAATTAAGTGTTTTGTATGGTCATCAACATTCTTCTTTCTTGAAGCTATGTCTATTGAGAGATGGTTAATGGTATCAAAGGCCTTACTTACGTCAAGCGTCATGAGGAAGAATGATTGGGCCCTCTTTCGTTTAGACTTAATCACTGTCTGCACTGTTAGTTTGTTAGCGAAAACCACATTCACTGGTAATAAACCTCCTTGAAGGGGGTTAAGTGGTATTCTATGCAACCTGGTGCACAAGATTTTGTTATAGATTATAAGGAGAAGGGCGGATACCGCTATCGGTCTCCAATTGTCGACAGACCTAAGGTTATCCTTAGTTTTAGGGGTGAGAATGGTTTTGCTCTTCTTCAGGGTTATTGGCACATGATAGTGTAAGGACATCAAATTGTATAGCAGCTCTAGTTTGATGATAGGAAGGCTCCTCATTTTTCTATGAACGATTCCGTCAGGGCCAGAAGTATTGGTTCTTGTCTGATCCAAGGCCCTCTGGTTCTCCTCAGTCGAGAACGGCGAATAAATTTTATGCTGAGTTTCATCGATGTCTTGGACGGGGTGGTTGTCATGTGTCGAGGGAGCGGAGAAAAAGTCGACGAATGTCTGCCGTATATCCCCCACACTCGGCAGCTCCAGACCAATGATGATTCGGTTCGCCACATTCTTTCCATTCTTGGACCAGTTGAATTGGGTCGATCTGTACCGCTGTGCTCTCCCTCTGGATCCGCCAGTGGTAGATTGCTGCGGCCCAATCGCAGTTGGAGTAGCGGTTGGCATCATCTTCCCGTACGTCCGAAATAAGTTATCAGCATACGCATCAATTGCAGCTGACGCGTCCTGCAGCATGCAAACGTCCTGGGCGAGTCGTGTGTCCGCTTCATCCTCTAGTCTAGGCAAGACTAATAATGTGCCTTTTTAGTGGATCGGCAACAACGGCTAGGACATCCTCAACCGGAGGTTCATCTTAGATAGCGGCGACTGGCGGAAGGACCTCCTTCACCAACTGGACTCTGTTGGCTTCATTGAAATCGTTTCGGATTGGTTTAGTTCTTCCTAAATTTCCTCCTCTTGCTGGTCCCGAGCTTGTTGTAGACGGTTCTGCTGGGACTGCTGAACTCTGTTCATGTACTCAGGGAGGCATCTCTTTTTCTAAATGGCCTCCGCGGTTCGACCAGAATTTTACCACATATAGTAAACACTCGAATCACATGTCCATCAAATTGTAACGTGTCAATTCCCCGCCTAACCGCCGCTACTGAATTCTTCATCGAGGTACCGTGATTCGCGCTGTCAGATAATGCCTCACTTTTGTTTCATCTATGAATAATAGAATTGCGCAGTTTGGAATGACCTGCGTATTACGGAAATATCGAGATAGCGTCGGATTAACAATCGCTCGTTCTTTTAGCAAATGGTTGTTGAAGATAACACATCATGAATTGGTAAAATTATAGTCAATATCAATTGAACGTTTATTAAAGTTTATTGAAATTATTAAGTATCTGTGGCGTCTGATAGACGGTAAGTTATGAGAAGAAATATAATTATTTCGTATAAATGCATTATCTTGAAAATCTAAATTGATTCCTTATTTCATTTTTCCGCCATTTCATTTTTTTTATTTATCTATATAAAATTATTTATCTTTCAATATTGAAATAATCATCTCCCATTTCTTAATTTAAAATATTTTTAATTTATTTGCTTATTTCATTCTCTCAATTTAGCACAAGATTTTTGTAGGCTAACGATGGCAAATTTCACGTGGTCATATCTTATGTTCAGTTTAATGTTGGAACATATACTATCTTTCTTAGCATCTTTGCTTGAGATAAATCTAAATGTTAATTTGAATTGGCCATCGATACCCTACAGATATTCTTGGAAAATATTAAGTTTGAGATTGTATGTTGATTTGCCCCGAATTATTTTAGCCACCTTGTCTGGAGTTTAAAAAACCACCTTACCTGGAGCTAATATTCACCTTACCTGGAGCTAATATTCACCTTACCTGGAGCTAATATTCACCTACCTGGAGCTAATATTCACCTTATCTGGAGCTACCAAGAAACTAGGTACAAAGGGCAGAAGTCAAGAGTACAATCCACCTAAAGAAGAATCCCAAAGTTCGATAGAAAATTAAATGAGAACAAAAAGATAAGTCTAATTCTATGTAAAAAGAAAATAGTAAATACCTTCATTTTATCTTGTTGTTATTACTGAGAACAACCTAGAACCCATATATGTTTAACCAATCTCCCTGCTAGCTCGGGCAGAAATATATCTCAAAAGGGAGAGTGGTTACATAATTTCGGGCCCCACGTTGGGCGCCAATTATGTAACCACTCTCCCTTTTAAGATATATTTCTGCCCGAGCTAGCAGGGAGATTGGTTAAACATATATGGGTTCTAGGTTGTTCTCAGTAATAACAACAAGATAAAATGAAGGTATTTACTATTTTCTTTTTACATAGAATGAGACTTATCTTTTTGTTCTCATTTAATTTTCTATCCAGGTAAGGTGAATATTAGCTCCAGGTAAGGTGGTTTTTTAAACTCCAGACAAGGTGGCTAAAATAATTCGGGGCAAATCAACATACAATCTCAAACTTAATATTTTCCAAGAATATCTGTAGGGTATCGATGGCCAATTCAAATTAACATTTAGATTTATCTCAAGCAAAGATGCTAAGAAAGACAGTATATGTTCCAACATTGAACTGAACATAAGATATGACCACGTGAAATTTGCCATCGTTAGCCTACAAAAATCTTGTGCTAAATTGAGAGAATGAAATAAGCAAATAAATTAAAAATATTTTAAATTAAGAAATGGGAGATGATTATTTCAATATTGAAAGATAAATAATTTTATATAGATAAATGAAAAAATTAAATGGCGGAAAAATGAAATAAGGAATCAATTCAGATTTTCAAGATAATGCATTTATACGAAATAATTATATTTCTTCTCATAACTTACCGTCTATCAGACGCGACAGATACTTAATAATTTTAATAAACTTTAATAAACGTTCAATTGATATTGACTATAATTTTACCAATTTATGATGTGTTATCTTCAACAACCATTTGCTAAAAGAACGAGCGATTGTTAATCCGACGCTATCGATATTTTCGTAATACGCAGGTCATTCCAAACTGCGCAATTCTATTATTCATAGATGAAACAAAAGTGAGGCATCATCTGACAGCGCGAATCACGGTACCTCGATGAAGAATTCAGTAGCGGCGGTTAGGCGGGCAATTGACACGTTACAAAATGTATGTTAACAGTTAATACTTGTATCAAGTTATACAATTTTATTAACTTACTTTTGTGAGTTTGTATTACGCATACTTGCTGCAGTTTCTATTTCCCGAATTTTCATTGTAAAATTGCAATAATGAAACAAAACAACTGACGTATAATTCAAAACAAAACTAATACAAAATAGTTTCAGCGAATCTTTCACGCGTAGGTATTCATGTTATACAACTGGCCGCATATAATGCTAGTATTCTCAAATCTCGATACTCAGAGACAGAGAAAGAAAGAGTGAGAAAACCGCATAGAGGGGCTATAACGTTTTTTCTATACGTTATTTTACAATTTTTTTTTATTTTTCATATTTGTGATAGCGGATGAAATGCTAAATTCTTAGTATTGAAACTCATATGGCGAATTTTGTAGGAAATTTATCGGATTCTTTTCAATTAATAATATATAATTTTATATAGGTCGAATATTTAACATGCTGCTGGAAAAAAATTTTTAATGAGTAAAATCAATGGAAACATTATCAATCTATTGAACTAATAACTATTGCAAAGAGAACGTTTCCTAGAATTTGATTTATTCGGAATTGTTAAAAATACTTACTATTGCTATTTTGCATCTTACAAATAGTAATCCAGACTCGAAGTGTAAACGCTGATTAATAACAGCCGATTTCTTAATATCATCCCTTGGATAGAGAGCAGTATTTTCACTGAATTTGCCCACCAAATAGGTCATTATAGCATGACTATCCGAAAGAACGAAATCATCATCCACCAATATAGGCACAGTGTGTTCAGGGTTTAGCTGAAAAAGTAAATTCAGAATTTCAATATCGCAAAAATAAAAAGAAGTGTTTGTGCAATTCACATACGGCAGAAGTGAAATTTCAGAAAAGTTTCCACTTTACTTGGGCCGTAACAAGTATTAGGGTACGTCTAAGATGCATGCCCGTTTTCTGTGTCAGACAATCGGCGCCATTAGTCGGCGAGTCGGTGTGTATATATTCATATGCTTTCAAATGAAGCTGTCCATAGTGTACCTGTTTTTCATTTTTACGATTGAAATACAGCATTTGATATAAGAAGTACAACTTAATCCTTCTATATGGAATAAGTGAATACGAGATCATTCAAATATTCGAAAATTCGGTTTTCGTCGGCAAGTAATTGCGAAAAAATGTACTTGTACTCTCCGTAAATTGATCCTCATTTATTAATTGGATCATTTTCACTTCTCTCTGGTTTTAATTTAATTGTGACATCGTCACTTCAAATGTGGCTGCAGCCTGTTCTATTGTAAGTTCCATTATATATATATATATATATATATATATATATATATATATATATATATATATATATATATATATATATATATATATATATATATATATATATATATATATATATATATATATATATATATATATTTATTCGAATTGTTGTTGCCTGTGAACTATTTCTAATCTCTTGATAATTATTAGCAATAACAGGCTTGTTGAATCTCAAAAAACTCGATTTTATTAAAAAGTTGACGTTTCGCCACGACATTCGTGGCTTTATCAAAACTTTTGATAAAGCCACGAATGTCGTGGTGAAACGTCAACTTTTTAATAAAATCGATTTTTTTGAGATTCAACAAACCTGTTATTGCTAATAATTATCAAGAGATTATATATAATTATATATATATATATATATATATATATATATATATATATATATATATATATATATATACATAGTATATATATATATATATATATATATATATATATATATATATATATATATATATATATATATAAATATATATATATATATATATATATATATATATATATATATATATATATATATATATATATATATATATATATATATATATATATATATCTGTATATATATATATATATATATATATATATATATATCTATATAATATATAGGGTGGACCACGACGAACTGCATCGATCGATATGTCAGAAACTGAATGTAGGAAAAATTTGAAATTTCAGGAACTTGCTAGATGTCTTGGGGCCTATACAGCTGAAATATTTTCATCTATTGGGCACTTCCGGTTGTACCGGAAATAGACCTTAAGTCGCTTATTTTAAATAGGATACCCTATATATTATTACATTTTTGAATTCTACTTAAGATTCTAGGCAGATTCTATTTATCATGTCCTATACCTAAATATAAGCGTTTTCGACACATTTAGGTTTTTATGTCAAAAACGATGATTGCAAGACCTAATATAATTATTAATTCTTCCTATAAGGAAGCGTTTTTCACTAACTTTGGGTTAGATTCCCTGTTGAAAAGGACCTACTCTAAAAGATTTTGTATGATATTTGAATAACTAATCATACAGAGTGTTCAAAAAATGAGATCTAAAATTAGATTGAGAAAACTGACAAAAATCAATTTTTTCAAATAGAAACCACTCATTTTTTTATTTGGTAGTATTTAGCATTTAAAAAGAAGGTAACTTTGTATAAGGTTATCTATACCTAAAATTAGAAGTTTTCGAAATATTGCCAATTTAATATTTTTATATGGCGATTTTGCATTTAATCGTTAAACAATTAGATCTAGGATAGCCATGATCGTATTTGACATTTCAAATCATCGTAATGGCACCCCGGTTATATTATACAAACGAAGATTTTTCAAACTTATTTATTATTTATGGACAATGTGATAAAGTTATTTCAAGAACATGTGATACATTTGTGACACCATATCCTCAAAAACAGAAACACATGAATTTTGATCGGGTCGCAAATGTATCACATGTTCTTGGAATAACTTTATCACATTGTTCATAGATAATAAATAAGCTTAAATAATTTGAATGTTATTAATAATGAGAGAAGCGGTTAGCACCATTTCGTGATTATGTTGTGCACACTCCAAATGAATATAGCAACAAGAAGCAAAATCATATCTATGATGAAAAAAACTCGACTTGTTTCAATTATAACATATTGAAAAATAGAAGCATAAGATGTATAGATCACTTATTTTGATCCAAGAAATTTTCAAATCGAAAGATATTTCAAGTGAGTAAGAAATAAGTGATTGTAATATTCAAAGTGACTCTGTTATAAATAATTAAAAAAGATATTGATAACGTTCGGATGTATTTCTTGATTCTTTGCTTTCAATCACAATTACTAAAAATACTAATTATGACTCGTAACAATAATTGAAGACTTTATAAAGAAATAAAAAAAAAACTAACTTTTCAAACGCGTTTCGTCATAACATTGACTTTATCTCGTACTGAAGTACTCGTACGAGATGAAGTCAATGTTATGACGAAACGCGTTTACCCAATAGATTTTTATTTCAACCTGTGAAAAGTTAGTTTTTTTTTATTTCTTTATAAAGTTATGAATATGAACTTTCATCAAGTAAATGCCAATTCCATTCAATAATTGAAAAGTTTACAGGATGTTTTTTTTTGTAGAAAAAAGGGTCCTATGAATTATCTTGTCGTAGACTTTTGTTAAACAAAGCTCTTCATAGAAGCTCACTGCGAGTTAATTCATAAAGACGTGCTTCGACCTGTGGCCTCGGTACAGCTAAACAAGCGCTAAGCGAGTAAGTTCTTCAGTGTTATGTCAGATCTTGAATCAAAAACATTTTCGTTTGTATCTATTTGTTCACAATGAAATAATTAATTTCATTTTCAATAAAATTTCTATTGGTATAAGGAAAAGTTTATTGTTTAATTTCTTCCATGGTGCCATCCATTCACATATACACTTATAGTACTAGGAAGTCACTCGTAGCGGCGCAAAAGTGGCAAGTCAAGAAACTACGAGATAAATAGTATTGGGCTTTCTGAGGAAGAGCGCTTATACGAGTTATCTCGTGTTGATTTGTCCACATGTTAACTACAATCTCTTTCAACCAGTCAAAAATCGTTTTGTTTATGAGAGAACTTCGGCCAAAATTGCGCCATTTTAGGTAGGCATAATTCACAGCGAGACTGGAGGGCAAGTGTAAGATACCTACGTAGTCAAGTTTCAAATCTCGGCTTTTTGTTCTGATAAAATGCATAGAATAGAATAGTTTCTTGAAAAGTAACCACAAAACTAGCTTTTTGGACCCAAAGTGACTGTCAAGCGCATCAATTTTCGTTGTTAACAAAATGTCTTTATCCTGTCACATTTGTTTTAGTACAGGAAAAAATCATGCGACACAGAAAAATTAACTATTTGGGCGACTCCCCGGTCTCAGGAAAGGGTCAGATCATAAAATTTTCCACATTATTAAAAAGGTCTCTCCAAGACCTATCTAACACTAATTAGATGATGATTTTAGGCATATTAGTGATTGTTTTGTAAATTTTTTGAAACTAAGCAGTTGTCTTATTTGATCAGGTACTTCAATTTCATAACAAATAAATAATCTCAAAACTTTTGGCCAGTATCGTTTAGAATAAGTTCTTAGTCATTGGTGTAGCGTTTGATAAAATATTTTCATTGAAAAACAAAACTTTTGTACATGAATTGAACATTCCATAAAATTTCAATTCGAAGAATTCCTGGAGTTTGTAAACGTGCTTGTTATGAACAATTTCTTTAATTAGTAGTATTTTTTTCGAAAGTAGTAGACTATCCACTGTATCGAAAGTTAACAGTGCAGGAGTAGTATTTAAATTCATTTCATAGTTCCTGGGTTACGATTTTTGAGGTATTTTGAATATATATATATATATATATATATATATATATACATATATATATATATATATATATATATATATATATATATATATATATATATATATATATATATATATATATATATATATATATATATATATATATATATATATATATATGTATATATACTATATATAATATATATATATATATATATATATAAATATTTATATATATATATATATATATATATATATATATATATATATATATATATATATATATATATATATATATATATATATATATATATATATTTATTCGAATTGTTGTTGCCTGCGATCTATTTTTAATCTCTTGATAATTATTAGCAATAACAGGCTGGTTGAATCTTAAAAAACTCGATTTTATTAAAAATTTGACGTTTCACTACGATATTCGTAATTGAAATTTCTTTGACATTTATTGATTTGAAAAATTTTTTTGAAAAGACAAGGCTGCTTTGTCTTGCTAATTATTTATTATATGCTATTCAGTCTAATATTAATATTCAAATTATTTTGATTGTTATCATTAGATGGTAATCTAATCATTAGATGGTAATCTTACCATCTAATGATAACAATTTTGAATGTTAATATTAGACTGAATAGCATATAATAAATAATTAGCAAGACAAAGCAGCCTTGTCTTTTCAAAAAATTTTTTCAAAAAAATAAATGTCAAAGAAATTTCAATTACGAATATCGTAGTGAAACGTCAAATTTTTAATAAAATCGAGTTTTTTAAGATTCAACCAGCCTGTTATTGCTAATAATTATCAAGAGATTATATATATATATATATATATATATATATATATATATATATATATATATATATATATATATATATGTAGATAGATACTTTAGGTGGTTTATTCATGTTATCATACAATTTGCTCTTAGACACGTCAACGAAATACAACAATAACTAGGTATGGTACGAAAAATACAATAGACCAACTTAAAGTCCTAAGATAAAAGCACATAGTATCTATAACACATATGGCAATAACTGCCCAAAAAATTAATTAAATTATCTTCAATAAATTATTATTATTATTATTATTATTTATTTTTTTCATGTTAAACAATCTATATTACAATCAAAAAATTCCTCAGAAAAGAAAAAGCAGTCCTCAGAAGCATGTTCTTTACCATGCTTTTGAATTGCTTTAGTGGTAGAGTCCGCACCTCTAAGGACAATACATTGTGAAACTTTGTATCCAGGTACCTAGAGACATCCTGACACCTCAACCTACAGTAGGTGAAAAAAAAATCGTCCCGATGTCGAATGTTATAGTCGTGGACATCCCTGTCAGTTCGATACACATCCCCATATCTTCTTACATACATGACATTTTCCAGTATGTTAATACATGGAAATGTTAATATTTCTAGATGCCCGAATTCCCGTTTACGATCATCTCAATGCCCTTGTCCAGAAACGATTCTTATTGACTTTCTTTTCAAAACAAAGATTCTTCGAGCCTGGGCCGCAGGTCCCCATGCAAGGACAGCATACACCATAGTAGAATTGAAAATGCCAAAATAAACAGTCCTTAGAACACTCCCCGAAACTCATCCAGCAAGTCCACGCATCGTGAACAGACAACTTCCAAGTTTTTTGGCTACTGTTGTAATGTGATCGAGGTGAATGCCCAAGAATTTAATTAGGTAATATTTTCATTGACAGTGGCAGTATCTCTTATTGAAAAAACGATATGGTTTGTTTTATTTTTATAGAGAAGCAGCATGTTAGAACTGAATATATATATATATATATATATATATATATATATATATATATATATATATATATATATATATATATATATATATATATATATATATATATATAATATATATATATATATATATATATATATATATATAAATATAAATATATATAAATATATATATACAGGGTGTTCCTAAATTGAACGTACAAACGAAAAGTAAGTTTGAGAAAAAAAGGCCCATCAACATGGGGTCACAAACGTTTCGTTTTCGAGATACACAGTGTTGAAGTTTGAATTTTTTTCAAGTTTTTTTCTCATAGTATCTACACTTTATAAGATATTCAACTGAAATTTGGCATAGATATTACATTTGAGAGTTCTCACCACGTGATGTGGAAATTTTGATAGCTGATCTACAGGGTGATATTTTTTCTGGAACACTGTCACCTGTTTTCCTCAAGAACTTTTTTTTGGTGAGCAACTGTTAACTTGAAAAAATGTAAGAAGAAGCTTTGTTATACTTTTCGGTTTCTTGTAGTTTTGTCGTATCTGCTACCGATTTCGAGAAAAAAAAATTTTGAATATATATATATATATATATATATATATATATATATATATATATATATATACATATATATATATATATATAATATATATATATATATATATATATATATATATATATATATATATATATATATATATATATATATATATATATATATATATATATATATATACAGGGTGATTCACGGTGGATGGCACATTAGACGTTTCTGGTGAACCATACAACGGATAAATTTGAAAATTCAATGGAGAGCATATTTGGATATTCTCTACCCAACTTGAATATTTTTGGTAATGCGGTGTTGCTACTTCAAGTAGAAAGTAGTAGCAACTTAGATTTTTCAAATGGAGCATCCTTCAGCCCCTTCAAATTTGGGTAGTAGGTATAAACATTTTTTCCAAACGCCACTATCTTCATGTAGAGATTTCCCACATTTTCTTAGTTTTTGAGGCTATGTGCAACTCCACAACTTCATCAGATTAAGATACATTTTTTAAATTTGGTAAGTCGATTGAGTTGAAAAGTTGAAAGTATCTTTTGATGGTTTGACCCATTTTCCTCAATCGTCGCCATTCAGATGTAGAGATTTCATGTTTTCTCGTGATTAGTTTTATTAACTTCCACAACCCCTTCAAATTGACTCAGACTACTTAGAGGATAAATCTGAATGTTACAAAAAAACAACTAAGCGAGTTTTGATACTTGCGCGCTTTTTATTTATCAGGTTTCATGCTATCTACTGCCAATATGTTGAATCAAATTAGGCACATATTCATTGTTTCTTAATTTAATTTAGTACTGTTGAACCTAGAGTTTAAAAACTTTTTGGAATCAGTTCTTCATTCAATCAGTGGAACCCTTTCATATGTGCACTGTGCACTAGTTAATGTTTAACTATTGATTCAAATCCGCCTATGCCACTTGAATATTTATGAAATCTACTCTGATTACACGCTATCTATAACACACAATAAAAATTGATCGACCCGTCTAAGACATGCTGAAATTGAACTATAATTATACAAGATCCCACGTCTCATTTATACTTTATAAAGTAATAGGATTTGTACGGATTTAAAAGACCCTTACAATCAGATTCAATATTTTCTAAGCCTTATTAAATTTTAGTTAGTTATTGAGTCAACGAGGTCAATGTTAATTTTGATTGATTTATGATAGTTATCTCATCCGAAGTTATCTAACTTCGGCTGCGTTGTTTCTCGATTAAATGATGATTTATCAACACTGAAAACAATAGGTTTCTTAATGTTCCTCTGAAGGTTTAATTGAGAAAGTTCATATAGAGGCGGTATTATTCTACCAACCTCTTTGTTTCTGATTCAAATGACAAAACTCTTATTCATTTGCCAGCGAGGCGAGTTATTTCAACAATTCTCGAATCCAATAAGATTTCAGATGTAATTAGATTACTGTGGATGAAGTTAAAGTTAAATTTATGGTAAAAATATGTGAAATAATATAGGTTTAATATTTGAAAAATACTAGTTCTCTAGTATTGATGATTTTTAAAATAATATGAAATATATAAACAAGCCAAAAGTGAGTGTACACATCAATTATTGAACAAGCGATTGCTTCTTTATAACACAAACTATTGACACCAGTACTAATGGTTCAGGAAATAACAAATAATCCATTATCAGCACTATTTTTTAATTCTCGAGGACACCGATTATATATTTATATATATAAATACATATATATATATATATATATATATATATATATATATATATATATATATATATATATATATATATATATATATATAACTGAGCTTGAATTCTCGCACATCACTTGGTGAAACATCATAAAGAATAAACTTCAAAATAAAAAACACTTGGCTTATGTTTCAAAATATAACAAATATTTAGATACCTACTGTATTTAACAGTAACGAAAAGTCGACATGTTTCGAGTTATGAACTCATTATCAAGACTGACTACAGGAGAGTATTACATCGTATTTTATAAAACAGACAAAAGCAAAGGTGATACCTGAAAATCAATTTGTTCGTTTACAAGGGGTAATTGACTATTATGGGCGGAACTTATGTCGAGAATTTCAAGAAGGTCAAGGCGCTTTTCTTTGGTACCTGAATGTAACAATTTGGTTATGTTGAAATCCAGGAAGTGATTGAATTCTATACAATGTTCAGAGAAGCCAGTGGTATTTTTGTTTTGTAAAATTGACTTTTTATGTTCTTCAACACGAATATTTATATTCCTTCCTGTCTGTCCAATATAGAAAGCAGGACATTCGTCGCAAAATATTTTATAAACACCACTGTTTTCTCCGATGTTAGATTTTTCTTTATTATTGACCGAGAATGACTTCAAGTTTCTTTTATTTGTACAAATTGTTTTAACGTTATGTTTCGATAGTCTGTTACAAATTTTGCTACTCAAATTAGGCACATAATTTATTGGGAAGTATTTTTGTTCTTCATTAATAGTTTGCGTGGGGTATATTGAATGCAACAAATACTTTATTCGTTTTTTCCCAATGAGCTTGTCGATAAGACTTTTATTGTAACCGTTATTAGTGGCTAATAATTTAATTGTATTAACGTCAATTTGAAAATTTGTTTCCGATAATGGAATAGTAAACAACCTATGTATGAACGAATGAAAAGCACTGAGTTTTATTTTAATGTGTTGGTTACTGTCGCTGTGAATTAAAGTATCTGTGAAGGTTGGCTTTCTATAAATGTTGAAAGTAAGAGAATTCAAATTCCTAGCAAACTGAACGTCTAAGAAATTCAAAATACCGTTTTCGTTTTCTACTTCTTTTGTAAATTGAATCGAGTTGTAGAAGGTATTTATATATTTAAGGAAATTATCTAACTGCCTATCTGTACCGGTCCAAATACAAAAAATATCATCTACATAACGCCTCCATAATGAAACGTTAGTAATTAAATTATTATTAGCATGGAAAATTGATTTTCTTCTAAGTTATTCATGAAAATTTCACTCAACAAAGGCGATAACGGTGATCCCATGGGCAATCCGTCTTCTTGTTTGTATATTATATTATTAAATTTGAAATAACTCTGTTTCAAACATAAGTTTAAGGCAGACATTGTTTCGTTGACTGCTTGAGTTGTTAAATTTGGGTTCATCTCTAGATATCGCTTAACAATATTTTTAAATTCTTGAGTTGGCGTGGAAGGAAATAAGTTGATAACGTCAAATGAAATTAATTTAGCATTTAGAGGAATTTTGATATTCTTAAGATGATTAACTAACTGAATGGAATTTTTAATGCTATACTCCGGATTGAATTGAATTAAGGTGGGTAATTTCTTAATCAAATACTGACATAATTTATACGCAGGAGCGTTAATATAAGATACTATTGGACGCATCGGGCAATCAATTTTATGTATTTTTGGTAAAGTATATAAAACATCGGAGAAAACAGTGGTGCTTATAAAATATTTTGCGACGAATGTCCTGCTTTCTATATTGGACAGACAGGAAGGAATATAAATATTCGTGTTGAAGAACATAAAAAGTCAATTTTACAAAACAAAAATACCACTGGCTTCTCTGAGCATTGTATAAAATTCAATCACTTCCTGGATTTCAACAAAACCAAATTGTTACACTCAGGTAACAAAGGAAAGCGCCTTGACCTTCTTGAAATTCTCGAAATAAGTTCCGCCCATAATAGTCAATTACCCCTTGTAAATGAACTAATTGATTTTCAGGTATCACCATTGTTTTTGTCTGTTTTATAAAATACGATGTAATACTCTCCTGTAGTCAGTCTTGATAATGAGTTCATAACTCGAAACATGTCGACTTTTCGTTACTGCTAAATACGGTATCTAAATATTTTTTATATTGTGAAACATAAGCCAAGTTTATACTTTATAGGTTTAATATTTGAAAAATACTAGTTCTCTACCATTGATGATATTTAAAATAATATGAAATATATAAACAAGCCAAATGTGAGTGTATGCATCAATTATTGAACAAGCGAATGCTTCTTTATATCTTAAACTATTGACACCAATAATACTAATGGTTCAGGAAATAACAAATAATCCATTATCAGCACTATTTTTTGATTCCCGAGGACACTGATTATATATACATATATATATATATATATATATATATATATATATATATATATATATATATATATATATATATATATATATATATATATATATATATATATATATATATATATATATATATATATATATATATATATATATATATATATATATATATATATATATATATATATATATATATATATATATATATATACAGTGCTTTCATGATGAAAGGAACAAATTCATTAAAAAATTAGGTTTCTATTTCATGTTAAAATCCTCGGACAGGTCGATTAGTATTTTTATTTGGGCATTTTTCGCAATAAAAATTTTGTATACAGGGTGTCTCATTCAAAAACTATGGCTTTGTCATTAGTTTTTTTAATGGTAATACCCTGTATATTATTTCACTTTACAATTCTACGATAAATTCTTATGACTTTTTGTGAACATACCATATGCCTCAACTTGATGGATTCCCAGATTATAACGGAGATAGTGGAGCACCTGGAGATTTAAAATGTGGATTAAAAGTACAAAAAAAAATTTAGGTAAACATTGTCATTAAATCTGAAGAATGAAATTTCACATGTACCATCTGAATTCATTCACTGGTGCTGTATAGTCCGCAGTTTTCACGTTTTTAACGCTCCAGGCACTACACTACTTCATTGTTTAAGAAAATGCAATTACTTGAGATAGAACGTATTGAAGTACTTATGATGATTGGTTTTGGAGATAGGGTGCGTTCACAAGAAGAAGTCTGCAATCTATTCAATGAAAATCATCCTGATCGTCCGCCAATTACTAGATCGACAGTCAGCAAAATTGAATCAAAATTCAGGAGATACGGCCACGTTAGAGATTTACCTAAAGGAAGACCACCGAGAGTATCTGAAGAAACAGTGCTGAACGTTCTACTAGAAACCCAAGATAACCCTCATACATCCATTACTACAATTTCCAATAATTTCAATTTATCAGTAGGGTCCGTGCAATACATACTTAAGGTAAATAAGTATCATCCCTATAAAATTAAGCTGGTACATGAATTATTAGAAGACGATTTTGACCGCAGAGTACAGTTTTTGTGAGCAGATTCTTGAAATTCATAATCAACATCTAAATTCCATTACAAACATAATTTTTTCTGATGAAGCCACCTTTACTTTAAATGGCCACGTCAACAGACAAAACTGTAGGTATTGGGCGACCGAGAATCCTCATTGGATGCAAGAATGCCACACACAGCGGCCTCAAAAAATTAATACATGGGCAGCGATTGTTCGAAATCGTATAGTTGGTCCCTATTTTTTTGAAGGAACACTAAACGGAGAGGACTACTTGAACTTTCTCCAGTTCGAACTCATTCCGGCTTTAGCTGTTTTGTTTCCTAACCCACAAGATCCTGACATACCTAATAACGAGATATGGTTTCAACAAGATGGGGCACCTCCTCACTATTCAATCGCTGTTCGACAATTTCTTGATGCAACTTTTCCCAACAGATGGATAGGACGGAGAGGTCCGATTGAGTGGCCGCCAAGATCACCGGACATAACCCCATTGGATTTTTTCTTATGGGTTATTTGAAGTCTAAAGTTTATTTGAATAGACCAAATAATATTGATGATCTAAAAGAGAGAATCAGGCAGGAAATAAGACTTATCAGTCCAGAAGTAATTGAAAATGTGCAACGGGAAACATTGAATCGACTTCAAAAATGTCTCGAAGTAAACGGACAACAGATTGAACATATGTAAAAATTAAATTAGTAATTACATTTGTGTGTTTTCATATCGTACCTCTCATTACCCACTATCTCCGTTTCTGGCAATCCATCGAGTTGAGGCATATGGTATGTTCACAAAAAGTGATAAGAATTTATCGTAGAATTGTAAAGTGAAATAATATACAGGGTATTACCTTTAAAAAAACTAATGACAAAGCCATAGCTCTTGCTGGAGACCCCCTGTATACAAAATCTTTATTGCGAAAAAATGCCCAAATGAAAATACTAATCGACCTGTCCGAGGATTTTAACATGAAATAGAAACCTAATTTTTTAATGAATTTGTCCTTTCATCATGAAAGCACTGTATATATATATATATATATATATATATATATATATATATATATATATATATATATATATATATAGGTATATATATATATATATATATATATATATATATATATATATATATATATACATAGATATATACATATATATATATATATATATATATATATATATATATATATATATATATATATATATATATATATATATATATATATATATATATATATATATATATATATATATATATATATATATATATATATATATATATATATATATAATTTAATTATTTATCACAGACTCCAAAACAGTTTTGAATTCAATCTGGTACGCGAGCCTTCAAAACAAATTACAAAATCCCCTCATCAACAAAAAATTCAGAAACAAAAATAAATTCATACAAAAAATAATATAAATATTGAAAATTAGATATTTTGCACATGAAGAGTGTTCAAATACTTCCTTAGATTATATCACATTTCTTTAAATTTCTCTTCTTCTTTCATCATTAGTGGGATGGTGTAATATTTCATACATCCTTGATATATGGGAGCATTTTGTCCTTTGTGTGTTCTGACATATTCATTCCTAAATTCCTGTCTTCTGCGTATTACATATGCGTGAAATTCTGACTGCTGTATGAATCTTGAGTTTCTATGCTTCGATTTTTTATAGAATAAATAAGTTTAACTTGTTCCACAGTTCTAATATCAACAATATTCAGGTAGTCTGTAGTCTATATATATATATATATATATATATATATATATATATATATATATATATATATATATATATATATATATATATATATATATATATATATATATATATATATATATATATATATAACTGAAGAGTGGGAGTATGCCAATATAAACGATGTATCAATCAAATCATGAAAAATATACTTGTTGACCATGATCAATTTCATACATTACATAAAGTGAACAAGGAAAATTCTTTAATAATTTAAAAAATTATCAAACAACTTTCCAAGGAAGCTGGTTATACGTATTCCACAAAGCAAAATCTGCATTCACAATCCAACGGTGAATTATAGAAATTGTCAAGTCACCCCGACT
>JARQZK010003092.1:15000-82500 GCA_030704885.1 Cynegetis impunctata | reverse complement strand
TATATATATATATATATATATATGTGTATATATATATATATATATATATGTATATATATATATTATATATATATATATATATATATATATATATATAAATATAAATATATATATATATATATATATATATGTATATATTTATATATATATATATATATATATATATATATATATATGTATATATATATATATATATATATATGTATATATATACATATATATGTATATGTATATATATATATATATACGAGTACATCTGGCGCACACGCCTAGCAACGTTTTCGTGATAATCATGTTAGACAGAAATTTTGACCTAGCTTTCAATTGCCAAGTATCTGGAATGAAACGTGCGATAAGGAATTATGAAATAGCACCATACTCATTAATATTTTTTCCACCTACCGAATCAAATTGAGATACCTACTCATAAGAATTCTATTCAATCAATCTGGTGTCGGACAATCCAACTCCATTGACCAAAAATCACAATGGATGGTAATAGATTTAAATGATGAAAAATTCTTGTCAGGAGTTACGAAACTTCTCCAAGGTCATTGAGAATTGGAACAAATTGATAACGAAGTCGGTACACGTTCCTGGAGGGCCCGAGCGTGAAATCGATATGTACAGGTCGGTATCTGTTGAATTTTTGAAAGGAAATGTCAGTAAATATTAATATTGTAATATATCTATATATGGATAATATTGTATTATCACAACCCCAACCTCACCCAGATAGTTGGCCGAGTGTTTAGGCTCGCTAACTAGCATTCGGGTGGACTTAGGTTCAAACCCCGGGGTTGACTAGTCCGTCATAAGTTTTTCGTTGAGGTTTTTTTCGAGGCGTGCGAAAGTAATTTCTTGCAAAATCACACAACAAGGCTGATGTTGGGTCACTATCCATCCTCTGAAACACACCACATTTTCCCTTTTCCACGAACTATCCGGTCTTACCGATCCTTAAAGCATTTCCTCGCTACAACTCAAACAGCCCGCCTCTCTCATACATACTCAAGGGGGAAATGAAATACGTGACATTCCCTTGCGTTTTCTACTCAAAATCATGTATTTTTAATTATCATTAATTCTTGTGATTTTAGAAAAATATATAAATTATAAGTAGAAACTTATGTTCAGTTGTTCAATAGCTCCTGTTTTTTAGGGAAAAATTAGTACCAATTACTAATTCGAAGTCGAGGAAATTAAGAGGTTTCGTATTTTGTTACTCCTATAATTCCAGTTTTTTATCGGATCCATTCTAGTTGTTCAGAGGGCTATACTTCTCTTTAGACCTCTGAGCGACATAAGATCACACTCTTAAATGACCAGGTCATATATATGTACATAGATATTCATTTAGAGAAGAGGTATTATCAAATTGAACACCTTGTGAAATTTCAGGATATAATAACAAATTTACTCAACAAGTTTTTAGGGTTACTAACTAATTATCAAAACTTTTTCCAAGTCTGAACTACATCCCCAGAATTCGTATTCATATTTCGTGGAATCGTGAAAATGAGCGTTCAAATATGGTAAATTTCTGAATTCAGATTGTGGTTCTTCTTGCTGATTGTAACAGTGGCGACATTAAATATCAAATAGAGATTTCCAGTAGTGTACCTACTTCTGATATTTCTTTTGCTTCAAGAAGGTCCAATTTATTTCATATGTTACCTGCATGTCATCTTTTCGCTGATTTCAAATCTATGGAGTTATATATACTCATATATATATATATATATATATATATATATATATATATATATATATATATATATATATATATATATATATATATATATATATATAATATATATATAATCTCTTGATAATTATTAGCAATAACAGGCTTGTTGAATCTTAAAAAAACTCGATTTTATTAAAAAGTTGACGTTTCGCCACGACATTCGTGGCGAAACCCTGTATATATATATATATATATATATATATATAATATATATAATATATATTTTATATATATATATATATATATATATATATATATATATATATATATATATATATATATATATATATATATATATAATTATTTATTCGAATTGTTGTTGCCTGTGATCTATTTTTAAACTCTTGATAATTATTAGCAATAACAGGCTGGTTGAATTTGAAAAACTCGATTTTAATAAAAATTGACGTTCCACTATGATATTCGTATTGAAATTTCTTTGACATTTATTGATTTAAAAAATTGAAAAAACAGGGCTGCTTAGTATATGCTATTCAGTTCAATATTAACATTCAAATTGTTATCACCAGATGGTAAGGAAACCAAAGAAACCCTCACCTACGCAATGTTTGAAAATAATAATAAAAGGGTACTATTTATCTAACAACAAAGAAATGAGTCATGGAAAAACATTAAAGAAGTGGAGTAGAATTATCGGTATAGACGCTTATATGAAGCAGCCGTTGACACGTGTTCGGACTCTTTGGTCCTCATCAGAACGGCGTAGCCAAGTATTGGATTGAAAATTTGAAGATGAAAAAAAGTACAACAAACAAAATCCTTAGATACGAAGATAATCACACAATTGTGGTTTATTGTCTGAACTCTCCGTATGGGAGATTTGGTCAAACTTTGCCACGGAGGCGATTAATGCTATCCGCGAGATCTAAGAACGAGTAATAAACAATAACAATGAAATTAGTTGCTGGAAAATATTAAATAGGTAAGCAAAATTATCGGAATAGTTCGTTTATATGAAAGTAGCCGTTTTCAATGAAATTTTTTATTTATTTAGAAAATCAAATCTTTTAAAAAGGGTACTTACAGTTTATAAGAAAGTTTAAAACCCACAGCGTAAGTTGAGGACCATTGCCATATACAATCCTAGACTTAAGCAGAGGGTTTTAAACTTTCTAATAAACTGTAAGAACCCCTTTTTAAAAGATTTGATATTCTAAATAAATAAAAAATTTCATTGAAAACGGCTACTTTCATATAAACGAACTATTCCGATAATTTTGCTCTACCTTTTTAATATTTTCCAGCAACTAATTTCATTGTTATTGTTTATTTACTCGTTCTTAGATCTCGCGGATAGCATTAATCGCCTCCGTGGCAAAGTTTGACCAAATCTCCCATACCGGAGAGTTCAGACAATAAACCACAATTGTGTGATTATCTTCCGTATCTAAGGATTTTGTTTGTTGTACTTTTTTCATCTTCAAATTTTCAATCCAATACTTGGCTACGCCGTTCTGATGAGGACCAAAGAGTCCGAAAACACGTGTCAACGGCTGCTTCCATATAAGCGTCTATACCGATAATTCTACTCCACTTCTTTAATGTTTTTCCATGACTCATTTCTTTGTTGTTAGATAAATAGTACCCTTTTATTATTATTTTCAAACATTGCGTAGGTGAGGGTTTCTTTGGTTTCCCTTACCATCTGGTGATAACAATTTTGAATGTTAATATTGAACTGAATAGCATATACTAAGCAGCCCTGTTTTTTTCAATTTTTTAAATCAATAAATGTCAAAGAAATTTCAAATTACGAATATCGTAGTGGAACGTCAATTTTTTTATTAAAATCGAGTTTTTCAAGATTCAAAAAGACTGTTATTGCTAATAAATATCAAGAGTTTATATATATATATATATATATATATATATATATAAAGAACAAAGTTAGTAGGATTTTTGGTTCAGTTAAACAATCTTACGATTATATATATATATATTTCTATTTTCATTAACGTTTCGGTCTGTTACTTTGACCTTCATCAAAATGATTGCATCAATATGTTACCATCACTAAAATAAAAAGACTCATAATAACTTATCGTAAATATCACAACAGGCTTAACTCACCAGAATTAAAAACTTTTCACATAAATCACAGAAATACATTAACAATTTATAAATACTACGCAAAAAAAAAAATTTTTCGTCTACATAGACACGTCAGCCTTCGCTTTTAGTTAGAAAGTGAAACACCTGTTTTAATTTCAGTTGTTCCTCCCTGTTTATCATTTGCTCAAGTTGTTATATATTTTGCTAAGGCTCTTTATATCTGTTTTGTCATTAATGGCATCCGGGGTTTGTTTTATAAAAATCATCTCATGAAACGTTCTCTTTTATGGTATTCTGATTTCAAAATTTTTGTGGAGGAGAAATCAAATTGATGTTTTAATGTTTGTTCGTGTTTTTTCAAGGCGGTGATGTTCTTCCGATCATATATTTATGTCCATTCAGTCTGTTTTTCAAATGCTGGCTAGTCTGACCAATATATACACCCGAGCAGTCAAGGCATGGTATCTGATATATGGTGTGCGTTTTACTATTATCTGGTATTCTGCTTTTCAATTTGCTGAAGTTAGATTGCAACAAGTTATGTCCCTTATGACACATTTTTATGTCATGTTTTTTGAAAAGCTTTTCCAGGTTTTCCGACAGCCTTGGAATACCTATATGGTACAGGCAGGTATTGACAATTTTCTTGAACTTTGTCTACATTAGTGCTGTTGTTATTAATTTGCTGTGTTTGGTGTTTTTTATATCTTTGCTCGAAAATTGCGTTCATTCCTGATATATATAATTATATATATATATATATATATATATATATATATATATATATTTATATATATATAATATATATATATATATATATATTTATAAATTAATATATATATATAAATATATATATATATATGTATATATATATATATATATATATATATATATATATATATATATATATATATATATATATATATATATAAGGTAAGTCGGGGGAAGATGCCTAGTATTTTTTGTAAAGGTTATATAAATTAATATGTCATTCCGTATTTTACCAAATTCACGGTATGCAAAAAACATGCCTATGAGAAAAAGAAAATGTGATGGAATTGAGAAAAATTAGATTACAAAAAGGAAAAAAATTTAAAATATTGATGGCGTCATTTTGGCATCTTACCCCAGAGTATGGGGTATGATGCCAAGACATCCGGGTGAGATGCCGAGACATGGGGTAAGATGCCACTGCTAAACAACTGCTATTTCTTTACGTGTTTGGCATCTTATCCTAATTTGAATGTCATATCACCCCACAAGCAGTTTGAAAATTTAAAATTTGACAAAAAAAACCTACAAAAATAAAGATAGGTACTTCAGTTTATTCAACTCAAATGAAATTCGTATAAAAATTGGATATTAACTTAAATTAAATGTAATTGGCATACGTGAGTTTTAGTACTTAGTTAATAATATTGAACACTACTTTTTTATTTTGTCTAAGCAAGGTTCACACTTATTCTGATCGGACGTGCATGTTTCATGTAACCACTTTTTGCAGGAGATGCAGCAAAGCCAGTCCACTGTAGGTGCCGATTTATCGTGGTAGTAACCTCCGCAGATAAGACAATAGTCATCACTGTCACTCGCCAAGTTATCTGAGCTATGATCTGAAACCAGATTTTCATCATCTTCTTCACTGCTGGAGCTTCTTGCTTCAATGGTTTTTTTTTGCATCCTTCCTTTCATCTTGTTGTCGTTCTTGTTTTGGGTTTTCAATTGCTTGTTCTTCTTTTCTTCCAATTTTCTCTGTTTTTCTTCTAATCTTTGACGTTTCCTTTCTCGTACGACTGGGGATGTGAGGAGTTCAGCATGCTGCTTTCTGGGATTTATTTTACTAGGACCTGGAACTGATGGAACTGGTGCAATATCGCGAAAGGTTACTGTTTGGTCATTGTTGACAACTTCATCAGTTTCTGGCTCTGTAGTTTCATCAGGTATCTCCGCAGTAACGTGTGCATGCTCAGCTGCTTGATCAGCGATTACATATGCATATTCTGGAATTTTTAGTGGATTAAATGGATAAATTCCACAAGCCTCGAATCCAGAAACTCCATTTTGGTTTGTAGCTGATTGCTTCCATGCTTGGTTCAAAAGCTCTCCAAATTGATATCTAGTGATTCTTCTTTCAGGATGATTCCGAATCCACTGCCCACATGCTGTGTTCCAGTATGTTTTTAATGGCTTGAAGAATGACCTGTCGAGAGGCTGGAGCCAGTGTGTGGTGTGGCTTGGTAAGCAGAGAACGTGATTATCATTTTCTGATAGAAAATCTAGCATATCAACATCGCTGCAGTGTGAGGCGTGGCCGTCAAGAATTAGAAGAACTGGTCCTGGCTCTTTTCTAGGTAAAAAGTGATCTTTTATCCATGATGCAAAAATTCCACCCTTAACTTAAGCTGAGTCTGGCGACATTACAACTACTGAGCCCGGAGGCATGTTGTCTTCGAACTCTTTTTTTAAATTTTTTCCACGGAATATGGCATAAGGTGGCAGAAAATTTCCTTCAGCATTAACACATGCGATGATGCTAATTGTTTCACCCTTCTCTCCACTAGTGATCGACTGCACGTCTTTGGACCCCTTTGTAGCGATTACTTTTCCGCTGTAGTCCACTCTCGTCCATATTGAATATTTTCCGTGGTTTATTGAATAAATCATGTTGCTTTAACGTGGCCGAAAGTATTTCAAAATATGGATCCACTTCATTATGAGACATTCCCAATGATCGTGCGACCTACCCTGAGCTACTCTCATTCGTAATGTTGGGTGTCGTTTTAAGAAAAGTTTGAACCAATCATAACCGGCCAACTTCGTTTGTTGGTTAAATCTACAATTAAGTTTGTTTTTTTCAGCAAATGTGAATGCTAAATGCCTGATATCCCTTGAGGTTGGGGCGCAGCCGATTTTTTCTAAACTCTGAATGTAACCAACAAGCTGATCTTCATTTTCTTTACCTAAACTTGCCGCAGGTCCCAGACTACCTTTTTCTAAATTTTGATTTTTGATTCTTCTGAGCAGAGTTCTCAACGGAATTCCGAATTCTTGTGCAACAGAATTGGCACTTCTAGTTTCGTCTCTAAGTGCGATAGCCGCCGATCTTAAATCATCCTCCGTCCACTCACCTCTATTGGAAGTTCTTATATAATTTCGTGGCATATCTACTTATCTGAAAAAAAATTTCTTTATTATAAATAGGCATGATGTTTTGCTTAAAACAAAAAGTACAACAAAATGTGCTTCCTTCATTTAATTGTTATTATTATTATTCAGTATAAATACCAGATCTTGGGAAGCTAGTGAAATTTGAATGAAAAACTTTAAATAGGTACATAAGTAAACCGGAATCTAAACTAGGCATCTTACCCCAGAAGATTCTTAGCGTCTTACCCCGATTTGTATGGGGAAGATGCCAAACAAGTTTTTTTCAATCAATTATTGCACTATTATGTTAATGAAACATGTACCTAATAAAGGACATGGATAGGTTACTTATTACATAAACAGAAGAGAAAACACAGCCACTAGTTTTTAGAAAATCGATAAATTATTTCGTTACATAGAAACTTACCATCAATGTAGAATAACGACACTCACATTTTACAACGACATAACCTTATTTGGCGCGAACAACGATGACAATTCGTATTCTATGATTCAAGGCGCTGTGCAGAACTGCCTTTTGGCGCGCTCTGTCGAGCATTGTTTGAAATACGACACTTAGGCATCTTACCCCGTTTGGCATATCACCCCGATTTACCTTATATATATATATATATATATTATTTATATTTATATTTTTCTAATGCGTTCCAAAATTAGAGTGCAATTCCTATTGTATAGTATGGAGTTTCTATGTTCTTTTATCTTGGTTTTGATGTAACGTCCAGTTTTTTACCTTTATGATATATCATAATAAATATTGAAACAAGATTCTTCAAGAAATCAGCGAATTATCATTCTCCTAATGAAGTCATTAAATAATGGCAAAATAGTTAGACATTATAAGAACAAAGAATATAATTTAGATATTTTTATTTAATTTATTTTCGATGTTAGCTATTAGGAGTATTAGGTATTTTGTTATAGAACCAACTAGCCAACTAACGTTTATATAATGACAATAAAACAATTTTTAACCGATGTTCACTACAAACTACAAATACATAATAATATATGAAGAGTAATTCATTGAGAGCAACCTAATTGAGCGAGCTGATCGTAACGCGTATTTCCAATCAATACTCCAACTGGCTCGTTGGTCTAGGGGTATGATTTCCGCTTAGGGTGCGGGAGGTCCCGGGTTCAAATCCCGGACGAGCCCAAACGTTTTTTATTTTCATTATTTTACGGAAAATTCATCAACTTGCCATTCAGTTAGTATTCAACGAATCAACTGAATCTGAAGTACTATTATACCAAATTAACTAAACTATGATCATATACTAATAATAAATCATAGGAAGATAATATTCCTAATATACCTAGTATGAATTGAGAGAAAAAATATTGAAATTATGTTATATAGGTATAAGTATATCGTACTGATCAATTAATATTTCAATCACAGTTTAAACATTTACTCACATATCAATCCAATACAACTTTTTCAGGAGAAAATTACACTCTGAAAAATCATCATCTTACCCAATTAATGATGATCAAATTTTCTGATCAAATTATTTACTACTGGCTCGTTGGTCTAGGGGTATGATTTCCGCTTAGGGTGCGGGAGGTCCCGGGTTCAAATCCCGGACGAGCCCAGAACTTTTTTATTTTAATAAATAATTTATTAGATAAAAGCCATTTTCTCTGTATATCGCGATCATCATAAACGATACAATTCATGTTTGATCTCGAATTTAGGAATAATGATCAAAGAATATTAACTCTCTTTCTTTGTATTTTTTTACAATTTTGTCAGTGAAAGTAAACTGTCTAGAGTGGTGAATTTATCAGAATATAATTACTTTCTACCGAGGCATCATATTCTCAATTAAATTAATCATGATCAAAATATTCGATCAAAATGCTCATAACTGGCTCGTTGGTCCAGGCTAGGGGTATGATTTCCGCTTAGGGTGCGGGAGGTCCCGGGTTCAAATCCCGGACGAGCCCAAAATATTTTAGTAATATGATTACATAATATTAATGTATAATAATTAAGAACAAACAGATAACTTCTTGAACTCATATTATATATATATATATATATATATATATATATATATATATATATATATATATATATATATATATATATATATAAGCAATAACAGGCTTGTTGAATCTCAAAAAACTCGATTTTATTAAAAAGTTGACGTTTCGCCACGACATTCGGGGCTTTATCAAAACTTTTGAAAAAATTGAAATTTCTTTGACATTTATTGATTTGAAAAGAATTTGAATAGAAAAAGACTACTATGTCTCACAAAAATTTTTTTCGGCTGTGGGCGTTCTTTGTTATTTATTACGTGCTATTCAGTCCAATATCAACATTCAAATCTGTTATTATTAGATGGTAAGGGAAACCACAGAAACCTTTACCCACGTAATGTTCGAAATAGGTTCAAATTATTTTGATTTTGAAAAGTCAAAGAATAGGGTACTATTTATCTTGTTTTTAAAAATTTTTCATTGCGGCTGTGGCCATCTTCAGTTATTAATTACGTGCTATTTAGTCCAATATCAACAGACAGGTCCGTTGATATTAGATGGGAAGGGAACCACAGAAACCTTCACCCACGTAATGTACAAAATAGGTTCAAAATATTTGATTGTTGTCTTCAAAAAGACATTATTTGTAATTTTGGAATCACATGTTCTAAACTATACTTTCTTTTTAGAAAAATTGATAATTCTAGATGTTTAGATTTTGTCTAAGAAGATGAGTTGTTATGATTAGAGTTTGTTTGTTTTGATTTATGTTGTTTCTTCGAAAAATTATAGAATTAAATCTGCGTATATTGAACTCAAATGTTTGATATCTGTTCTATCATTCACGACTTTATTTAAATTTTTTTGAATATGTAACATTTCTAAAATTTGTCTGCGTTTTTGATCTTTTTCTATTTCTAAAATTTTCGTGCTATTAAAGTTGAAAGTATGATTCTCATTGTTTTTATGTTTTATTAGTGCTGTAGTTTGTGTTCTGGTATATTTGTGTGCTTTTGTCTTTCTTCTAAATTTTGAAAAGTTTGTCCTATATATGATTTATTACAATTATTACAGGGTGATCACAACATGAGATTTTTGCAGAAGAGGTGTTTTACTTTTTAATTTAGAATATATTTGTTTTATTTGATTTTGTGCGGTGTGGGCTACTTCAATATCGTGTGGATTTAAAATTTGTGAAATTTTATTACTTAAATCAGGAATATATGGGAGAGGAATATATTTTTTGTTAATATTTTCTTTTTTTGATGTTTCTAATGTGTTGTAAAGTTTATGAATTCTATTTTTAGTGATTTTCTGTATAAGTTTTATTGGGTAATCGTTTTTCATGAGTAATTTATGGACATCTTGTAATGTTTTATGTCTGTGTGTAGGTGAAGTAAGTTTAAGTGCTTTGTCTATATATCCGATTATTAAACTCTTTTTTTGTTATTGCTAATAATTATCAAAAGATTAGAAATAGTTCACAGGCAACAACAATTCGAAAGAATAATTATATATATATATATATATATATATATATATATATATATATATATATATATATATATATATATATATATATATATAACTGGGGGAACGTCCCCCCCCCCAAATGGCCTGGTCCCCACTTAATTGTTTTGATTGGGACCTTCTCGATTTACCATATCTGAAAATACCAGTACCTTCTGGCTTTCGAATATCTAAAGTTCACCCTCCCCCCCAAAAGTCGGGCCTAGATCCGCGCCTGGTTCTCGAAAATAACACATTTGTTTTTCCATAGTAGTCTCAAAACTCCATCCAATTACCACAAAAATCATTATATACTTTATTTTCTATGAGTTGAATCTTCGGTCAACCTCATTTGTGTAATAGTTTTTGGAGATTTACAGCAATAGGGTAAATTAAGATGAAGCTGAGAGGAACAGCCCACAAATCATTGAATTCCAAGCTGAATATTTATGGCGATTGCAAAGAGGGGTGTGTTGTATCACTACACAAACATCATTTAGATTGGGTTTTACGATATAAATCAATTCGAGGGTTTCAGTCGTATATACCAGCGGTTCTTAACCTTTTTTTCATGGCGTATCGCTTGAAAATATATTTTCACTAATGGTACGCCCTAGGTTAGAATCCTCAAAAAGTCTGAGTCCTACAAATATACAAGAATGAATTCAAAAAGGTCTTATTTGATGTGACAATAAGATAAAGAACTTCAAAATCTACTCTATTGAATCGTTTTAAAACACACAGAAAAAAAAAACGTTTCAAAAATAAAGCATATTTATAGTTCACTTGTTCATTAATGTCTTTTGATTCGGTTCATAATCAAACGAGGAGTTCTTTTTTGAAACCAATGGAATTCCAGTCCTTGCTTTTTGTCACTAAGATTCTTGAAGTCCGGGCAGCATCTAGTTTGTTTCTGTAATTGTTTTTTTCTCCGATCGTGGGAAAAGTGACACTATTTTAACCTGTTTTCTTTGCGCAAAATTCAACATTCCAGAATAGTGGTCAGTTGCTAAGCAATTAGAAAATAACAGTGCGGTAATGTTATTACCGCACTGCTGTAGCATGCGGTAATGTAACAAATGGATTATTATATTAAAATGAAATAAAGTATGGTTTTAATTTTTTTAAAACTGCTCTCAGTTTTTGGTACTGGGCAATATTAATATTATTTTTAACAGACAAAGTTGATCGAAGCATGGAATAATGTGCCCACAACGTCGAAGATTTCATTGTTTTAGCCAATTCAGCAACATACGCCATCAGTACATTCTCAGAAAAGGATACACTGTTGTTTTTTCTACAAAAATTCATGAAGCGTTGGTACGCAAGATCATACTTCTCTCTGGATTTCGCCGGAAGTAAATTAAGTGAAGCCCCGTTCGCGGCTTCTACTAGTTCAGGAGTCGTGCAAGACAACAAATAATCACTATCAGTGTTCATGTTTAATAATTCTTTTTTAATTCCTTATAAAATACAACGAATCAAACAAAACCGGCTTTAAAATTATTTTACTTTTGTCATAACAGAGTAATTTCCATGGTTACCACTTCTTATTTCAATATGAACATAGAGAAACCTATTTAAACTTACTTGATTACATCTTGGATGAAATATTTTCTAATTAATTTTTTTAATTTATATCAACGATCGGAGAAAAAATAGTATGTATAATTCGTGGGAAAAGCATATTCTCAAACTCCTGTGTTACCAGACTGGTCGCTACGCTCCTCGTCTGGTAATTATCACAGTCGTTTGGGAATATTATGCTTTTCCCACTAATTATACAATATACTATTCATGAATGCCACCGAGAAAAATGCTCTTTCTACAAATACAGTCAATGGAAACGGCAACAAAAACTTGATTGCTAGATCAGATAGACTTCGTTATTTGTTGATATTTAACCAAAGCTTTATAACTGTCTTACTTTCAAAATCGGATTTCAACGTACAGTTAGAAATATCAGTGAAAGTTCCTTTTTCTGCAATACTGAATTTTGCAGAGCAAAAATTTTGTTTAATGGATCTTAAATTCAGTGAACCCCCTTCGTTCAGTTTGGAAAAATATTTTGCGAAAGAAAGCGTCAACGCTTCAAGTGTTCAGATTTTTGTAGTTTGATATCACTACAGAGTTGTAACTCATTCTCTGCATAAAACTATTTGTCGGTACAGACGTTGCTAAATTGAAAATAATATTTTATTTATACGGTTCCACCATTGCACTTTATCTTTCCGCGGACCCCCTTGGATCACTTGGCGAACCCCAAGGGTTTGCGTACCCCAGGTTGAGAACCACTGGTGTATACGAACGATCGGAGAATATAAACAGTTGATCGGATTATAAATTCTCCTTTCAAGTATCAATTTTACTTTTTGTGCTTTTATTGTGAAATAAAATCATGAATTATTATTGTTGGAAAATAAAGTAACTTAGTGTCAAGAAATAAAAAAATTAATTTTCTGGTAATCTTATTAACTTTTTTCTCCTTGAATCGATATTGATATAGGATTACGTACTTCATTAGTAATGCTCCAGTATTCGTTTTTTATTACAGCAAGTAATGAAAAATAAAAAAAACCGATCGAGCGGGATAACTCCGTCACTAGGATCGTATTTTGTGGTGAAGTGTATCTAGTCGGGATTCGATTCAAGCTTAATGAATTATGGTTTGAAACCCAAGCATTAATAGCAAACCATAATAATTTTTAAGAACTCTATCGCAGCGAGCTGCATTAGAAGAGAAGGTTTTCAAAACGAATCCAGTTTAAAAAAAACATTCAATTATGATTTTTGTTCCAAATCCAAAAAACAAAAATTGCGCCCTCTATCGTGTAAATAATATGTACTTCCTCCTCCGGGGAGTCAATCCCTCTACCAATTTATATCGAAATGAATACCATCCAAGATATCATACGAAACTACCTACATACAAAATTTCAACCCTATAGTCCCAAAATTGCGCCTTCTATCGTGAGAATAAGATATATTTCTTCTCCTGGGGGGTCAACCCCCCCAAGCAATTTCTACCAAAACCAATCCCATCCAATAAATCATACGAAACTACCTACTCACAAACTTTCAATCGTATTGCTCCAAAATTACGCCCTTTATCATGTAAACAAGATTTATTCCTTTCCCCAGGGGATTAACCCCCCAACCAATTTGAACCAAAACCAATCCCATCCAAGATATTTTTCGAAAATACCTCCTTACAAACTCTCAACCCTATAACTCGAAAATTGCGAGCTTTATCGTGTAAACAAGATTTATTTCCTCCACCAGGGTGTCAACCCCCTGGGGGACAAATCCAAAACCAATTCCATTCAAGATATCGTACGAAGCTACCTATTTACAAACTTTCAACCCTATTGCTACAATATTGCGCCCTTTTTCGTGTAAACAAGATTTATTTCGTTCCTCAGGGGGTCAACCCCCCAACCAATTCGAACCAAAATCAATCCCATCCAAGATATCATAAGGAACCTCGTATTTACAAACTCTCAACCCTATTGCTACTATTGCGCCAATTATCCTGTAAACAAGATTTATTTACTAATATACTAGGTGGGCCACGACGAACTTCATCGATCGAAATCTCAGAAACTGAATGTAGGAAAAATTGAAATTTTGTCCTCCCTATGCATTTTCATGTCAAATACGATCGTAGCTATCCTAGATCTAATTGTTTAACGATTAAATGCAAAATCGCCATATAAAACTATTAAATTGGCAATATTTCGAAAACTTCATATTTTAGGTATAGATAACCTTATACAAAGTTACCTTCTTTTTAAATGCTAAATACTACAAAATAAGAAAAATGGGGGATTTCCATTTGAAAAAATTGATTTTTGTCAGTATTCTCAATCTCATTTTAGGTCTCATTTTTTGAACACTCTGTATTATTAGTTATACAAATATTATACAAAATCTATTGAAGTAGGTCCTTTCAACAAGGAATATAACCCAAAGTAAGTAAAAAAGACTTCCTTATAGGAACAATTGATAATTATATTAGGGCTTGCAATCGTCGTTTTTGACATAAAAACCTAAATATGTCAAAAACGCTTATACTTGGGTATAGAACATGATGCATAGAATCTGCCAATAATCTTAAGTAGAATCCAAAAATGTAATAATATATAAAGTATTCCATTTAAAATAAGCGACTTAGGGTCTATTTTCGCCAGAACCGGAAGTGCTCAATAAATAAAAGTATTTTAGCTGTATAGGCCCCAAGACATTTAGGAAGTTCCCAAAATTTCGAATTTTTCTTACATTCAGTTTCTGAGATATCAATCGATGCAGTTTGTCGTGGTCCACGACATGTATATATATATATATATATATATATATATATATATATATATATATATATATATATATATATATATATATATATATATATATATATATATATATATCTTGAGTGTACAAGCAGACATTTTAAATATTTGTAAACTACTTAAGGTACTTTATCAATTTCTTCAAATTGTTGGAATATACTTTATGGCAAAATTTTGCTGGAATAGCGAAAAAATATTTAATTTACGGAAATATACATTCCACTTATAGAAGAAAAATTTTCGTAGACTTGAATAAATTCAATCCACCCCTGGTACGATTCAAATCGATACTGTAGATAGATAAATGGTCCAAACGGATTCCAACTGAAGAGTATAAAAACTGTTGTTGATGTGAATATTTCTCAACGAAGTCACATCCGAACGTACTCCTGTTTGTGACTGCTATTAGTCTTGTTCACAACTTTACGAACCACTTTTACTTATATGCTCCGTCTTGCAAAACATAAAAAAATTCATTCTTTTAATTAAGTTTCCGTTGGACAATAGAGTTTCGCTAATCTGTAACGAAATAAAGAAACTGCACTAAATTCCGATTTAATGAACATTAAGACTGTCAAATTTAGTAGGTCGGTATCCAGTTTGTATGTTCGTGACCATAAAATTTCCTTGACGTATTTCAATTCCAGAAATTGCGGCGGTGGTTGAAATGAAGTTGCGTGAAAGAAAACAACGTATTTCTTGGAATTTAAAAAATAAACGTATTACGCTATCATTAATTTAGCATGACAGGCATTTCCATTTATATTCCTGGGAAATTCATGTACTGGAGAAAAAAATCGTTAGCAGCAGACCTCCTACACTATTCTTCGAAATGCATCGCGTCGAGATGCGATTGTAACGGATTTAATTATATTTCGAAAAATCAGGCTTAAATAGCTAACTGAATAAAAAAGTAGAAAATAATATATTGAAAAAACATTGCGAACCCAGGTAGCACATGACGTCTAAAGGACGTCACTACATATGTCCAAATGACGTCAAATATACGTCCAATGTGACGTCAAAACGACGCCGTAATTTCACATCCAATAGACGTCATATTTTGACGTCCATTGGACGTCTAATTTGAAACTAAATAGACCTAAAATGGACGATATAACGACTTCAAAAAGACGTAAAATATGGACCCCAAAAAATTTCAACATTTATTTATATATCTGCACAACTTGGTTACAAACTTCCATAGTAATTATACATATTTACAACTTCATCATTCTTCTTCTATCCTCTTTTTCGGTCTGGTGCATGCTTCAGCCATGTCTTTATTATATCCTGTATTTCATCTAAGGAAGCCCTCTCAATTTTTAATTATGTTATTTCTGGAAATTAAGATTACAAATTAGCTAGTTCTATCAATTTTCTATTTTTCAAAACACTCATGTACATAGGGTGATTCAGGTTTTAGTGCTCAAACTTCAACAAAGTGCTTTATTGATCAAAATATTAGGAAAGTTTATAGAATGATTTTATAAACATATATATTATAAACGTTATTTAAATTTTAATGGGCAACAAAAAGACATAATAACAATTTTTGATCAGTCTCACTAATTTCGAGCGCCTTTATATATATTATTGAATTTAGCAAGTATGGTCAATAATTTCTCATCAATTTTCAAGGTTTGATCAAATTTTCAAAATAAATGTACATTATTTGATATCTTGTTTTCATAAAATAGGCTTCAAATTCAACTTACTAATAAGTTCATTGTTCAGACTAAGTTCCGAGAATATTTTCTTTTTATTTTTAATGGCGTCAACCAGTTTTCATGAACTACTGCGAGTCCTTCGCCGCCTGTTTCATCAAGTTGCAGAACGCAGTACACAATTATTTCACCTAGTTCGCTGATAGTAGAATAAAACACACAACACAACTAAAACAAGTTACAAACGAAAAAGTGTAGCCATAGTAGTAAGTAGTTCTTTGTATATCATATAAATAAACGCCTAACCACAACACAACTTTCTGTCTTTCTGTAGCGTAGGAAGGAAGTATACGATAGTTTGCCGGCAGTGTTGCCAGAGTGACAAGGCTGAAAATCGCCATCAACTATGATATAAATTAAATAACTGAGATGAGACGAGTTGTAGTCGCGTTTTGCAAATTGTTTATATTACCGACGAATGTACTCTTCTAAAGTATTCGACTTTTCTCCATAAAATAGTAAGTCGGTCAGTCGCCAAAGTGAATCATTTTTGGACAATCGTCGCCAAGTCAACATTTTCGAGATTTGTCGCCGTGAATGGCAACGTGGACTGCCGGTAACAAAGGTATATAACTTATCGGTAATTATGTCAGAGGCGTCAGGTGTAAAAAACGAAATCTCTTAGAAATTCAAGATAGAACTGACATTTGGAAAAATAAAATAGTATTAAATTCATTAATATTAGGCTTATTTTCTTAAATTTTAATTAATTTTTGTCATTTTTTAATTTGAAAATACACAGTTTGTTTTTTAATCATTTTATTTGATGGAGTTAATATAGTACTGATTTGTAACAGCAAAACATATAAAACATAGGTAAAGATACTAATCAATTTTACCAATGAATTTTGACCCGGATCACTCAATTTTGAATTGAAGACCTTTATGAGACGCCTAAAAGACGTCTAAAAGTTGACGTCTAAACCATGTCTTAAAAATACGTATGCTCTAATACTGCCTGACGCTATTTGGGTTACCAATATCTCCCTATTGAACTACAATTACAGGTCCCTTTAATCTCCGCTCTGGCATCTTACCGCAGGTGTACTGTACTACTATGAAAGATCTCTCAACTATTATTCTTTGACTCTATCGTTATAGATAACTGGCTTGCTTTCTATGAGAGAGAGAGAGACAGAGAAACACGCGCACGGCGTGCGCGCGCAAAAAGTGTCCTTACAACTTTTGGTCTTAATTTTGTCCGTCTAGCCCCCTTTCGCAACGCGCGATAAGGAACTTCGTTCCAAACACTTTGCGCGGTGAATCGAGTACTGATCGAGATGCAATTCGAGCGGAAAAGTCACCACGAAATTCAACGTAATTGAGAAAAACTTCAACCCTCTAACTCAATCTGCAGAAGTTATGGAGTATGGCAATTTTGCAAAAACCACGATAAAACAAGAAATATCTAAGTGTAAATGGCGGCGGTTGAAAGAATTTAACCAAACCATCGCATGTCGACTCGATGCACTTCGCGCAAAAAATACGACCTCTGTGATGGAGCTATGCTGCTCACGAGTGTTTATTGTATTGAGTCGAGCAGGTGCGAAGAGCTCTTAGGTGCAGAGCTCCAAGTATGAGAGCAGTATTCCAAGGCTGGACTAACTTGAGCATTATAAGGCAACAATAGCTGCTTGGAAGTAAAACAGTTGTTTAGCAAGAAAAACTAAGCGGCTGTCAGCATTGATGGAGACATACCCACTATGCAAATAATTGTTACAGTCACGTTAATTTAACATCACATTGTGCTAATGTTCTTTCCTTTTTTCCTCTTGTTTTCATCACATGCACATCTTCACAACCGCTTATGCCCTGCTTAGGGCTGTTAACTTTTGTGATGTTACAACAGAACTTCTCAGCGATGTTAAAGCGCTGCCTTTTTGCATTACTGTGATGTTACTAGAACTTCCTCAAAAGGAAGTCTTTGTAATGAACTAAAAGCAACATTTCTGTTACATTCAGAAATGCCTTTTAAAATCTAGTACATATTGATGCAATGTCTATGAAACAACATCTTACCAATGAACTGAATGCAACATTTCAAAAACGATACAGTATATTCTTTTAGATGTTGTATGGATATTACTTAAACCTCTAAATAATATACCTCAAACATTCTAGATTACATCCTATAGATGTTTCAGCAAATACACGGTGAACAACTAAAAACTCAGGCTGCCGGCCATATCTCAAAAAAGAATCATGATTCGAATTAAAAAAAATACCTCAAGGAAAATGAACCTGAAAAATATTTTTATGTTACTAAAATATCCCCTAGAGAATGGAAAAAACACTTAAAAATATATAATAAGGTGATTATCACCAAGAAAGAAAAACTAAAGGTATCCTAAATATACAATCATAAAGATTTCAAAAGTTGCATTTTTAGGTCACCTTTTGGTATATGTCTTTTTTGGAGATAATCACAGTATTATGATTTTGAGTGCTCATTCCACCCCTAGTGGATATTTTAGAAACTCTTAAATATTTTCTAGCGATTTTTCTTTCCAAAAGGTAATGTTTTTTATTTGTACCAATATTCTTTTCTGAGATGTGGCCTACAGCCGTTCTTAGTTGTTCACCCTGTACATTCAAAACAAAAAAGCAATAGAAGATTCAAATAGTATATTAACTATTAATAAATAGAACACTGAAAATAAAAATAAAACAAATCCAGCCTTAAAATAAATATCTTGTCCAGAAAAAGAAATCCAACCTAAAAACAAATATCCTGTCCGGGAATCCAACCTAAAAAAATATAATAGTGTAAGCATATTACATAACAAGTGATATAATATGACACATCTTAACAAAAATTGAATTTGTGTGCAACTGTATATATCAAGCTGTAGTTGCTATAACGTAACACGATTTAAAACTGAATTGATAAAGATTACTGATACCTTATAGCTGGTTTACAAAATATTTATTAGAATAAATTTTTAATATTAAAACTATAAAAATTTCAAACTATCAAAACTTTACGAAACGTTACGGTATATCAACGGTATATCCCTCCACCCGGAATTTCAATGTTGAATAGCCGATTAAAGTATTAAAATGAGTATATTTAAGTTTTAATAATTATGATTTTGGAATAAGTACTAACCGATAACTGTTGTTCGTCCATTATAACCGCGAAACTGAAAACGACGCTGCCACCACTTATAACCTACTTGCACGCCACGATCCGCCATATATCATGCTTGTCATTGTTTTTTCCGTCTTCTGTTTTCTTCTTTTTTATAATTTTATGAATACATCATTCAAACAGCTCACCCAGTCGCAGGAAGTTACTAAAGAGTAGTTCGAAAGTTGTAAAAGTAACTACAAAATGTTATCATCTCAGAAACATGTTAATTTGTAATATTGCAGTAATGTTCTGTATGTAACATTAGTGAGACCTATACAAATTAACATCGTATGGATGTTTCCTCAAAGAAGTTGCTGAAAAGAAGTTCATAGGATGTGTATATCACTGCGAATTCAAGTAGTATTGTGTACATCTAAAATATGTTTTTATTACATAACATGGATGTTAATGAAGTTGGTTATAAAATTTAAACATTTAGGAGATATCTTTTTAACGTTTTAAATAAACATCACGAAAAGTCTCTAAAAAGAACATCACAAAATAGACTTATGATGTTTCTTGTTCAGTGGGTATTCGTACTAAGAATTAACGCCGATTTCCAAAATTCGATACTTATTTCAATAACAATATGAATCCCAAATCAAGAACGATAACCAATTAATATCTAAGATGAACAGTAACTAAATTTGAATTTACTACGTTTATTATCACAAAAATACTTTGAAAAATATAAGACTGCGATTGCAATTCTGGTCACTAGACCATCATCGGGCAGATTGAGTTAAGAACTGGATACAGAATTATAGATTTGCGCTTATGGGTGAGAAAGAATTATTGCAGGTAAGGTAAGGTGGGGCAAGTGCGTTTCCGGGGTAAGTGCATAGAAGCCCTCTTCTGTCCTGTTAAGCTTGAGTCAGAGAGCTATCTTCTGTAGGTTCTGTTGTGAACTTTATAATCATAAAAACTTTGCCACTAGAGGCGCTCCAGGGCAGTGCGCTTCAGTATTGGCGCGGTTTCAAAGTGACCATGTGGTTTAGTCTCGTGTGTCAAGTTGGAAGGAGTCAAGGTCATCTCAGTTGATCCACCACATGTTACAATTTTTTGCATATTTCTCATACTAAGTACATACTTTTAATATTGTAGTTCTAGAATAAAACTTGAATTTAATTATATTTGTTCATTTCACCTGAGTTAGGCTGTACTCTGCACTTACCTCAAAAAATTGAGGTGTCGGGGCAAGTGCGCTAGTCAACAGTGGGACAAGTGCAGGATGCTACGCACTTGCCCCCTTACGATTCTTACTTAAGAAAAATGGAAGAAGAAGAAAGATGCTACAGACTTTAAAAAACTTAATGACATGGCAGTTGGTGACTGGATCATCGTTCAATTTTTGGGCAAGAAAACGTTCAAGCATTACGTGGGAGAGATCATTGAATTTGATAAAGATGAGCCAATGATATCACCAAAAGTTGGTAGGCGAGGGGAAGCTATTTTTAATATTGATTTATCTAGTTACAACATTTAGTGATGAATACTGTTTTACTTATTTCCTAGTTACGTAAAAGTACCAAAATTTTTTTTTTTTATTATTGTATTGTAGAATTTTGAATTTTTTACATAATTCTGATACTCTTTTGTGATGAAAAGTCTTGCGATTTTGTTGAATTTTTATAGTATAATGTTTTAGTTGTTCAATGGAAATACTCGTAAATATATAACGTTGATCACATTTTCAAATTGATTTTTTTCTAACCACCCAGTAAATTTCTGTTCGACAAGCTGTAAAACTCTGTATCTCAGAGAGTTATGCTCCGATTTGCAAAAATTCAAAACCCATTTAAACATCAGGAATCGAACTATCTGGCACTTGCTCCGTCGTGCACTAATTAGTCTTTGTAACGTTTCGAAGGCTGGGTTATGCACTTACCGCATTTTATGCGGTAAGTGCATACTAGGGACCTTTTTTTTCTTTTCGTTTATGAAACATGTAAATTTCGATTTTTCGCGGAATCCTATGACACAGAACAATACAGAAGTGGTAGAAGTTTCTTTTGCACAACTAATAATCTCTCTAGCATAAGAAGCAGATTTTATGTAGCTGTTTAAAGGTGAACTCGACAAAATGTATAGCGCACTTGCCCCACCTTACCTTACCTAAATAGACAAGAGGAACACATTTCAAGAAGGGCTAATAGAAGTGGATTTCCCAAATTGGTACAATAAATTGTTCTTAAAAAAATCATTATTGTTTGAATACACTATATATAGGAGAATATATCAAGTCAATCTGGTGGTTCAGCAAGATACCTTTTGCATTATGATTGAGTTCATGAATTTCTAATGATTCTAAGTAAGTAAGTTTGGTTCCTTTCGGTAATTTGTGCATGATTTAAAAATTATCTATTTGTGGAAATGGGTGGTGGTTTTCACGGCAATGATTTGAAAACGTTGAATCCGTTTTATTTTTCACAAAAGAGTTTTGGTGTTCTTTAAATCCTGTCTTGAACGACCGACCAGTCTGACCTATATACACTCCTTTACATGGAGGACAAATCAACCTATAAACTCCTGAATTTTCAAATTTTGAAGTGATATCTTTATCATTGAATAAAAATCCTGAGAGTTTTGTCTTAAGTTTGAAAGCAATTTTAATATTATATTCGGGTATGACATTAGCAACTTTTTCTGTTAGAGGACCAAAATATGTTAAAGATGTGAATTTTTCCGATTTTTCTACTTTTAATTGAGGATATATGCTGTTGTACGCTAGTTGATTACGTTTCTTGTTTATCATTTTATCTATCAAACTTGTATGAAAACCATTATTTGACGCAATTAGTTTTATAGTCGAAATTTCTTTCGCTAAATTTGTTACGGATAATGGAATTGAAAACGCTCTGTGGATCATTGAATTAAAAGCTGAATGTTTATGGGAAAGAGGATGATTTGAATCCGACGGAATACATATATCCGTGAAAGTTGATTTTCTATATATATCGAAACTCAAAGTATTATTATTATGAAAGATAGTTAAATCGAAGAAGTTTATTTGTCGATCCAATTCTTTTTCAATTTTGAACTTTATATTTGGGTGAATGCTATTAATATAATTCAAAAATTGATCTAATTGTCTCGCGGTGCCCTTAAAACAAGGAATTACATCATCAACGTATCTATGCCAAAAACTTATATGCGATGCTTTTGTAGAATTGAATATTATGTTCTCTATATGTGACATGAAAATGTCTGCAATAAGCGGACTTAAGGGGGAACCCATAGCCAGCCCACTAGATTGTTCAAAAATTTTGTTATCAAACTGGAAGTAATTTTGACTAAGACATATATCTAATGAGAAAATGATATCATTTATTTTAATAATATCCATAGTGGATTGTTGCAAAATATCTAAGACAAGTGGTAAACACTCATCTGCTGGTATATTGGAGAACATATTATCAACATCGAAGCTAACAAGAAAAGAGTTAGCAGGAGTTACAAAGTTTTTCAGCTTCTGTACTAAATCAACAGAGTTCTTTACTGTATATTTTGGAGTGAAATTAGTTAATTTTCTGAATGTGAAATTCAGATCTTTGGCTAATTTATACGTTGGGCTATTTATGTGAGAAACTACAAGCCGTATTGGGCTATTTTATTTGTGATTTTTTATTAATCCGTAAAGTTTAGGAGTTCCAGGGTTCATATGTATTATTGAAAAATTATGTTTTGATAGTGTATTTGGGGAAATTTCCTGAAGGGCTTGTCTAACTGTTTTTTGAAATTTATTTGTTGGATCGACTGATATTTGTTTAATTTGTTCCGTTTGAAGAAAATTATTCATTTTGGAAACATAATCATTTCTTGAAAGAACTACTATCGCATCGGATTTATCTGCTTTAGTGATAGTTAAATTATTAATTTCAATTTTATGTTTCAAGGAATCGGAAAAATTCACATCTTTTTTGGCAATGATTTGAAAACGTTGAATCCGTTTTATTTTTCACAAAAGATTTTTGGTGTTCTTTAAATCTTGTCTTGAACGACCGACCAGTCTGACCTATATACACTCCTTTACATGGAGGACAAATCAACCTATAAACTCCTGAATTTTCAAATTTTGAAGTGATATCTTTATCATTGAATAAAAATCCTGAGAGTTTTGTCTTAAGTTTGAAAGCAATTGTAATATTATTATCGGGTATGACATTAGCAACTTTTTCTGTTAGAGGACCAAAATATGTTAAAGATGTGAATTTTTCCGATTTTTCTACTTTTAATTGAGGATACATGCTGTTTTACACTAGTTGACTAAGAGTCTTGTTTATCATTTTATCTTTCAAACTTGTATAAAACCATTATTTTTTGAAGCAATTATTTTTATAGTCAAAATTTCATTTGCTAAATTTGTTACGGATAATGGAAATGAAAACGATCATTGAATTAAGAGCTGAATGTTTATGGGAAAGAGGATGATTTGAATCTGATGGAATACATATATCCGTGAAAGTTGGTTTTCTATATATATCGAAACTCAAACTATTATTATTACCCCGAGGCGAAGCTAAAGGGGTTATAGCCCCACGACAAAAAGTTGGGATCTGGTCCGATTTTGAAAATTCCAACGGATATTGATAAAACACATATCATTTCATAAGGGAATTTTTTTTCCTCATTTTTCCCTACGAAGAATAAAAAAATATAGCGTTTATTAAATAGGCATTACGACATGCACATGCGCCGAGGCGTTTTATCATTCCTATAGCTACGCAGTAGGATGTCCGAATTTTTTTTATGGAAGACAGTTAAATCCAAGAAATTTATCTGTCGATCCAATTCTTTTTCAATTTTGAACGTTATATTTGGATGAATGCTATTAATATAATTCAAAAACTGATCTAATTGTCTCGCGACCGAAATTGCAATCGCAGTGTTATATTTTTCAAAGTATTTTTGTGATAATAAACGTAATAAATACAAATTTAGTTTTTGTTCATCATGTTAAATTATCACGTAGTAACGACGGATTCCATCAACCAATATCTAAAATTTTTATTTATCTAAATTTCTTCCTAATTCTTCCTATAAATGATATCGAACTCAAAATGAAGGAAAACATGGTTCATGAAAAATCTTCGACTGCGAAGCGAGAATATAGGTACTCATTTCTTTCTGATCTTTACTCAAAGTTAAATTCAATGAAAATCAGAGTAACATTAAATGTATAACATGAAAGATTTACGTTAGATTATTTTTCGCTATAAATTTAACGAAAAAGCACTTGAGTAAATTGCTTTAGCATTTTTATTTCTTCAATAAAAGTTCCTAGAACAGTACACAAGTCATCTCTCTGAAATTCTAGGCACTGTCATACAAAAAAGAACAATGTAGTTTAATGGAGCTGTGAACTTGTTAAATATATTTTGTTTTAGATGCTTTATCTTATCAGTGACCGAAAAATTCATGAGTTATAACCTTTTAATTATTTGGATTATTCTGATATTTACGTAATAAATTATCACGTTATGAAAAATAATATTTTTTTTAAACTAGTCAGAAAAATTAACATACAAATTATGTAAAACGTACATAAACTGGAACAAAAATAATCCCAACTGAAGCCCTCAATGAATTCAAAGATTTGAATGAAGGAGGGGAAGAATTATGATATAAAACAACCCCAAAGAGAAACTTCCGTTATCCACCGTAATTAGCTGCATTGTGAAGGAAATCCTTTGAAGCAAAATTCAGTTTAATAGCCATAAACTTTTCAGGGAAAAAATCTTTCCAGGAAAGGATAATTTTGAACTTATTATACTCCCTTTGATGATATTTTATTTGGTCAACTAAGCTTCACGAATGGTACATTTTAAAAACCTTAGTACAGTCAGCATTCGCAATGAAAGGCATATAGGTTTTTTGAATATGTAATTGAATGCTTATTGAATACTGTACTTTCCAATTTCGAGTAGAAAAAGCACAACTCAATTATTTCGGATCCACTTATTTTATTTAGCTTTCTGTCATGTGAACGATCATTAATAAAGAAGTATATATATATATATATATATATATATATATATATATATATATATATATATATATATATATATATATATATATATATATATATGTAGGCCAAGCTACAGAGATTTTTTAATGTAAAAAGTGTTAGAAGAAAACCAGCTCCGCCATTGTTTGTAAAATAGTTCCACATGATATAGAGATATGTTTTTCACTCGACTTTATTATTTATATCTTTGTTATTAACAATTTTATGCAAAAAATCGCGTTTTTTTAGTTTTTTGCTTATAAAATTGAGACTATCAGAGTAATCGTGATGGTGTCAATAGACTTATTGTAGAAAATGAAAAGACGAAAAAAATGAGAGGTCGGACGACTCAATCAGACGCTTAGTCTAAGGGAAAATTGGAAAAAACCGGCCAAAATGCAGTTTTTCAAAAGTTCATAACTCTGTTATTTTTTGAGTTGTAGCGTACTAGATCCTCCGGTTAGTATTATTTATCAATATAAACTTTATTTGTGCGAAGAGCAGGAACTGTCCGATGCATAGTTTTTGATCTAAAGCCATTTGAATATTTTACTATGCAATTTTCCAGCAGACCTGAATGCGACAGGTATGGTCTGATTTTAATTTACAAAAAAGATTTTGAAAGTAGAATTCTCATAGTTCAAAACGTTCATCTTGATTTTTCATGAAAACGCTGAGAAATATGTTAAAAATAAAGCTGAACATGACGAAAAACGGCCGAGAAATAACCGTCATGTTCAAAATGCCGACGCTTTCTAATGTCGTGCTTATCCTTGCTCTACCCCTAACTTTTCTCACGCGCTCGGCCCTTTTTCGGCCTTTTTATTATAGAAGCTTTTTAGGCACTAACCGATATAAACGGTGTACGAATTTTTACAGATCACACCCTATACATCTATTGAAGTTCCCCTGTCGATTTCTGTTACTATCGCAAACTTGTTTTCAATAACACCATTTACAATTATCAAAGTAGAATCCTCTCGAAGTCAACACTTACAAAATTTGTATTATTAATTTTACTCTACTCTTTGCTTGCTGTAAATTCATCATGGTAAATACTCCCGAAACTTCAGAAGCAATTTAGATATCGTTCGCTAAGTAAATGTTCTTATTATTAGATTATATACAGTGGAGGCAACCATATATATACCATTAACAGTTTCCGCAATGGTTCCTTGAGTACCGACCATATCTCGGCGATTTGGAAACTACTCGAAATAATGGCGGGAGTTTACCAGGAAGGCGAAAATATATATCTCCGCTGTGGCACGGAAAATGCGGAAATGGAAGATGTACGCGCGTGGGAAAATTAGTCCTGAAGGAGCTACTTTTTATTCTATTCTTGAGTGTTTCTCTCGAGATAGTTGTTGTGTTACTGACCATAGTAGATATAAGAATTCAGTTGTTCCTCAAATTAGATTGAATAACTATAATAATATATTTTTGCCTCATTAGAATGACAAAAAGTTATGTCCTTTGTTTTCTTCGTTGAAGAAATGACCTGATACCAAGTGGATAATTTTTGAACTAATGTCCATGAAAATGTCATTTATATATATATATATATATATATATATATATATATATATATATATATATATATATATATATATATATATATATATATATATATATATATATATATATATATATATATATATATAAATACATATATATATATATATATACATATATATATATATATATATATATATATATATATATATATATATATATATATATATATATATATATGTATGTATATATATACAGAGGCGCCGACTTATGAAAAATATTGGGGAAGCCCATACCGGGGGTTTTGCCCATGGAAATTTTCTAAATTCTAGATGAAATTTTTTGTATTGAAACAATGGCTAAAAATAACCATTTACACATTTATTATAAAAATTATCGCATGACGCACGTTTCGGTGGAACTTCACCTTCTTCAGTTGCTAATGGCAAACTAACTATGATTCTCTGTTATATCGAGAATTATTATTTTTTATAATAAATGTGTAAATTGTTATTTTTAACCATTGTTTCAATATTTTTATTAATTTACACCAAGTATCGGCCCAGTCAATCCAAAATTTGAAATTTTTTGGCTTTGAAAAACGAAACAAAACATAACAGGCACGATATTTTCGTAAAAAGATAATTTAATTTACAGTAATGATGATGCTCGTAGACTATTACAGAACAGTGAATATATAGCTCTGAAAAGACCATATTTAAATAAATCATGAACTATCATTAAAAGAATAAAACATAAAATATTGCTGTCGCACAGTAATGGCATTTTGTTATGAGTGAAATAGTTGATTTATTGAATGAGGCTCAGTGTTCATTAAATGAAAAATTTATCTATATTTAAGTATTATGAAATAATAAGTATTAAAAAATAACTAATATAGTACAATAGTAATACAGTACTAAACAAGTACTAATATTTCGAAACTTAACATTTTGTATGTATTTAATTCTCTATTTTAGAAAGATTTTCAATATTGCTCTAAATTATTAAAGGTTTTAAATAAAATATACCAACATAATTTTGTGATATTACAAAACATAATATAACTAATGATTTTCTGATATTATTGGGGGAGCCGAGCCCCCTCAAAAAAAATTTTGAGGGGGCTCGGACCCCCTCAGGCCGCATGAAGTCGGCGCCACTGTATATATATATACATATAAGTATATATATATATATATATATATATATATATATATATATATATATATATATATATATATATATATATATATATTAATATATATATATATATATATATATATATATATATATATATATATATATATATATATATATATATATATAGCTCGGACACATAGAAATTTCAAAAAAAGGATTAATGAACACAGCGATGTAACATAAATCATAACGAAGATTCGATATGCTAGACATTTGATAAAAGAGAAATATGACTTCAATTCGGATTTCAAAATTCTACATCTCGGAATAAAAGATCAAAATTAAATCATATGGAAACATCAGAAATTAATAGGTATACAAATACCCAGAAGTTACTTAACGCCAATTGGATGTGAACAGATCCCCCTTCTTAACATTTTCAATGAATCAAGGCAGTTTATTCTTAGAATCCCAGAATGGATTTCCCAATTTATAATTGTACTTTGCAAATCTATCTTTCATTAGATATTTTAATTTATAGATTGAAATTCGCATCTAAAGAAGCTGTAGTGTCAGCAAAACGCGTTGTACAACTGTTGTTGTTTCATTATAGGTAGTGAAAATCGTTAAACTCAGAGTTTGCTTTCTCAAATATTATGTTAACAATTGATTTTCGTGGAGAAACGACCTAATCAATTTATATATATATATATATATATATATATATATATATATATATATATATATATATATATATATATATATATATATATATATATATATATATATATATAGGTATATATATATATATATATATATATATATATATATATATATATATATATATATATATATATATATGTGTGTGTGTGTGTGTGTGTATAATATAAACCCATATCTGTGATGTTAAGTAACAAGAAGTATTGCCGTATTTAATGAGATGCTAGGAAAATACTTTCCTCGAAATTTGGGTTCTCGGCAAAGGAGAGGGGGCAATTATTGAAATCGACTAATCATTAAAAAAATTCTATATATTTCGGACCCAACATGCGGCCTTCCCTCTGGAATTATACTGTAAAAACACCATGAAATTTTTACTTAATAATAAAAAGTTAGACATGAACTTACATATGACAAAGTCAATAATTTAGCAAAAACGACATAAGGGAAATCAGTTATCAACTTCTAACAAAAGTTACAATCAAATTCGAAATATGCATACGAGTGAGCAAAACAGTCAAAAGTATTTATTACTTTATAACAAAATAAAAAACTAACTTTTCACAGGTTAGAATAAAAATCTATTGAGTAAACGCGTTTCGTCATAACATTGACTTCATCTCGTACTAAACTATGGTATTACAAAACAATCTATTTATATGAAAATTGAATATAACAGAGGGGTTCAGAGAAACTAAATAACAGTAAGCAATTCATTCAGAGTTATTAGTAGGTACATTGAACAGATTAAGGAGAGGAGATAGGATTACTTCAAACTTGTCGTTAACTAGGTCTCCGGAATTTTTATATTTATTGATGTATAGGAAAACCTGAAATTGTTTTTTCATAAACAAAATTTCAAAGTTTCATATAAAACCAACAATAGCATTGGAAAATTGATTAGGAACAACAAATCAAAAATTCATAGAGATGAACGTGCTGGTGTTTATAGACTCGACTGTAACGATTGTGAAAAATTCTATATAGGACGTACAATTAGAAATTTCGAAACTCGAATAGAGGAACACCAACGTAGCTATATTAAGCAGAAAACTGACTCTAATTATGCGTGGCATCTTATTCAAGAAAACCATACCTTCAATCACAATTATAATATACCTATTACAATTAGAAAATAGTCTCCATGAAACCAACTGTTGGGAATCCCAATACATCAATAAATATAAAAATTCCGGAAACCTAGTTAACGACCAGATTGAAGTAAACCCTTCTCCTATCCTTAATTTGTTCAATGTACCTACTAATTACTCTGAATGAATTGCTTGTTGTTATTGAGTTTCTCTAGGAACCCTTCTGTTATATTCAATTTTCGTATAAATAGATTGTTTTGTAATACCATAGTTTAGTACGATATGAAGTCAATGTTATGACGAAACGCGTTTACTCAATAAATTTTTATTTCAACCTGTGAAAAGTTAGTTTTTTATTTCTTTATAAAGTTATGAATATGAACTTTCACCAAGTAAATGCCAATTCGATTCAAAAGTACTTAACCTATAATTAGGTACTAGCTACGCCACTGATTTCTAAAATTCAATGTAAAGTCTCTGATAATGGCTCTATAATATGATTCCTGTTCATTCCAACGAACAGAAAATAAGTTCCGCAAATATTCTCTGTCGAAATGACGATAAAATTTTGATTGTTAATGAAGTTCCCGTTTCATAGGTCGTATTTTCCAGATGCGTCCTTACACTTAACCTCAAATCCACGACGAACACTCGTCAGTTAACGTAGGCTTCAATAAAAAGGAGCGTTGAGGTGCAATTCTGCCTATACTGCGATTCTCGAAGAATTTCTATTATCATATAAAGTGGGTGTCTGACGGTTTTACATCATCATTAGGAGACATTTATAGCCCAAATAAATTCAGCCGTGAACGCCAATAAAAGTAATAACCACATAAAAATTAATGTTCTTTGGCGAGGAACACTTTTCCCAAGATTTAACGGGTGCAATCAAATCCGAGCTTGCAAACAAAGTGAGTAATTACTTGTCGATGAATCGTTATAGCTGTGTTGAGAAGTATACGCAATGTCAATTTGGACGAATGTCTTGTGATTCACTGTCTGGAAAGTTCAACAACCTGTTAGGAGGTCGAAAACGGATGCTAAATTTTTTTAAAACCACAAAATTACCTACGAAATCAGGTAAAAGGATTTTTCACTGGGGGCCACTAGTTTCTCATTCTCTTTCGATGCTGTCTTCTAGTTCAGGTTGGCGATGACTGCTGCAAATTTTTTTCTGTCTGAGCTTTTCTTATTAATGAGTGAAAGTCTAAGCCGGTCCACTATTTCGTGTTCCTCAGCCATTTCGTCTGCCACACCAGCGTAGATAAAGAAAAATGGGTTACAGGTGGACAGTACGCCCCCTGGAGGTTTAATTCAAAAACTTCAAAATAGTTAGACCCGTAGAAATCAGACACAACAATATACATCAATAAAATACTATTTAAACCTTCAGGATTAGCGATTTTCCAAAGGCAATACCCGGTAGTGTCTTTGTGCCAGGTACGTGTTTAAAAACGTTTCGAAACTTCTTCTTCTTCTTCACTTCAGGTTTAAGGCACTTTGCCTGTTACGATAATCATCTTCTTTTAGCCTTCCCATATCTCGTCTTCCATGGCATTGATAAAATCTGATTTTGGCTGGTATCCTCTTCTCGTGCATCCGTTCTACGTATTCTTTCCATTTACTTTTATTTTCTCGTTTATATTAAAGATGTTTAATTCCGTTCCTATGACTCAGGTCCTTAGTCTGTCCAGTTTTGTGCAACCTTTCTCTCTTCTTAGAAATTTCATTTCTTGTGCTTGTATTCGACTTTCTTCCCTTTTCGTTGTTGTCCATGTTTCACTACTGTATAAGAGGGTTGGTACAGCTATCGCCTTGTAAAATTTTATTTGTGTATTTTTTCTTGTTTTATTTTTCAATGTTCTGCTGATAGTTCCGCAGATATGTGTGTTTCAAATATATAAAAGCAAAGATAAATAACAGTTAAAGAATGTTTAACACGCGCTTCTGTTGTTAGCAGAACTGAAAAATAAAATATAAACAATAGTTTAAACAACCTAGAAAACACGCTTTTGCAGATAACCCAACTGAAAAGTAAAAAATAAATAAAAGTTCAAAGAAAACTGTCATTGTAGAACAGCGTGGGGTGCCATTTCAGTTATTTATGTACCAAGTGCGTTATATAGATCCTAACGCCTGGAGAGTAACATTCGGCCCGAGGGGCTTTGGTCCGAGGGATGAATGTTGTCCGATGGGCGTTAGGATATAGTAACGCACGTGGTGCATACAAGATTTCATTTTTCACGAAAAAATTATTTTATTGTAATGAAAAATCGATTTTAAAATCGGTTCATTGCTCCTATACCTTCCATTTTCCTTCTCATAGTAGGCACGTCATTTGTTGATATTTTGACGATTGTGAATATTTTTGTCATCATATTTAGTGAATCTCATTGCTGCTTTCTTTGTGTAGTCTTATAGAAATAATGGAAATGAAAATGAATTTAGCCAAGATTATCATAGAAAATGCAGCCAAAGCTGCGAATAATTCATTGCCGGAGAAATCCAGAGTCGTATACGACAAGGATTATGAAGTATTTGATCAATGGAAGTTGCTTCGTACAATGAGCGGGCGTTATGATCCATAATGCTCGCTCATAACGACCTAGGTCCTAATGAGTGTATTTATAGCAGCCGTATCTAAGGAAAATCAACAAATAATACTTATACAAGTGAAAAATAAAAAAACATTTCCATAATGACTCTAGTTTTACCAATATCTGTCATTAAAATATTATAACAGTTCACTCCTCGCTCTTCTACAATGAAGGAATTTTTATATTTAATTCTTAATTCAAATTTATTGAAAATTAATTTCTACTTTTTGATTTGCTTTTTTATCAAAGCGTGTTTCTTAGTTTTTTTCAACTGCCATTTTAAATACTGTAAATGCAATTCAATTTCTGAAAAATAATTTCTTTAAATTAACTTAAATAAGAAACTAAACGAATGGCGCTTTCCTTTTCACCTGATCTGAATGGATGAGTGCCCCCCCTAACTCAAGCTGCCCTTCTCCCTCAAACATACTTAAGGAGTAATTAAACATGTGGACTTTCCTTTTTTCCTATAGCATATTTGCATTTTGTATTTTTTCAACATTGGATTATAATCAAATTCTACCGAATAAACAATTTTGATTTTGACGGCTTGATCAGATATATCTACAAAATTGAGAATATCGACGAATTATTAATGTCCTCTACCTACGGCTGCTTCACAGAATTTACATTTCAATTTGCACGTGTGATAACAAGCGTAACGGCAGCTGAAATTGACTTTCAACACGAATTCCTAAGAATCAATACAATTTTCAATCCGACGTGGAAAAGAGGAGGATATTGGAAGAGATTTTACTTTCTATCCGAATTTAAGGAAATAATTCTTCATTAAATTCATGTAAAATATACTAGTTGACCATAGCCAATTCACATATCACATAAAGTGAACAAGGAAAATTCTTCAATAATTTAGAATTTACAAACAATCTTCCAAGAGGTTATCTCAGAGTTTTCCGAATGGCAGGTCGCAACTCAGTACATACAGGGCCACGAAAAAAAAAATACCCAGTCGCAAAGAAACTCCAAAATATCTAGCTGCTTTTCGTTTTAGTTTATTTATTTTCACGAAAATGTAAAATGAAACTGAATAAAATCAAATCGACATTATTGAATAAATAAGCTTGCTATAAATTCATCATGGTAAATACTCCCGAAACTTCAGAAGCAATTTAGATATCATTCGGTAAGTGAATGTTCTTATTATTAGATAATATACAGTGAAGGCAACCATAGATTAGATCTGCAAGGCAGTAGGCACTCGCCGTGCTGAACCGAGTGATTAATTTCATGAGCTATTAATTACACCACTGGATCAATACGTGGACTGTTATGAGTTCGCACAAGTACTCTGCACTGAAGAGATCAAATAAGAACGACACAGCTGTAGATTCCAAATTGCCGAGATATTGTCGGTACTCAAGGAACCATTGCGGAAACTGTTAATGATATATATATATATATATATATATATATATATATATATATATATATATATATATATATATATATATATATATATATATATATATATATATATATATATATATATATATATATATATAGTGTAACCACTCTCCCTTTTTTATATATTATGCCCGAGCTAGCTGAGAGATAGGTTATAGGTTATACATATATAGGTTCTAGTTAGTTTTAAAAATAACAACAAGATATAAAATGAAGGTATTTACTACTTTCTTATTATATACAAGAGACTTATCTGTTTATTTCATTAATTTTCTGTCGACGTTTTATTAATTGTATTATAGGTGGATTGTACTCTTTTGATTCCTGTCCCCACGCTTGGAAATCTTCGTCCCTAGCTGCTTGGTAGTTCTAGCTGCGGTTATATAGTAGCTCTAGTTAAATTTCCTTTATGGTTCCAGCCAAAGTGGTTTTTAGTTCCAATCAAAATGCTTCCTAGCTCCAGCCAAGGTGACTAAAATAATTCGGGGCAAATCAACATACTATCTCAAACTTAAAATCTTCCAACAGTCTCTGTAGGGTATCGATGGCCAATTCAAATTAACACTTATATTGATCTCAAGCAAAGATGCTAAGAAAGACAGTATATGTTCCAACATTAAACTGAACATAAGATATGACCACGTGAAATTTGCCATCGTTAGCCTACAAAAATCTTGTGTCAAATTGAGAGAGTGAAATAAGCAAATAAATTAAAAATATTTTAAATTAAGAAATGTAAGATGATTATTTCAATATTGAAAGATAAATAATTTAATATAGATAAATAAAAAAATGAAATGACGGAATTTGAAACAAGGAATCAATTCAGATTTTCAAGTTAATGCGTTTATACGAAATAATTAGATTTTTTCTCATAACTTACCATCTATCAGACGCCACAGATACTTAATAATTTTAATTTACTGAATATTCGTTCTATAGATATTGAATATAATTTGACACTTAACGATGTTGTATCTTCAACAGATACTTGCCAAAAGAGGAAGATGTTATACGTGCAAATCCGACGCTATCTCGATATTCTCGTCGTACGCAAGTCATTCCTAACTGGACGAGTCTATTATTCATCTGTGAAACAGAAGTAAGGTAGTATTTCATAGCGTGAATCACGGTATTTCAATGTAGAATTCAGTGGCGGCAGTTAAGCGGAGAATTTACACGTTACAATATATACCATTAACAGTTTCCGCAATGGTTCCTTGAGTACCGACCATATCTCGGCGATTTGGAAACTACTTGAAATAATGACGGGAGTTTACCAGGAAGGCGAAGAATATATATCTCCGCTTGGCACGGAAAATGCGGAAATGGAAAATGTACGCTCCTGGGAAAATTAGTCCTAAAGGAGCTACTTTTTTATTTTATTCTTGAGTGTTTCTCTCGAGATAGTAGTTGTGTTACTGACCATAGTATAAGAATTCAATTGATCCTTATATGAGATTAAATAACTATGATAATATATTTTTGTCTAACAAAACTAAATTTGAATATACTACGTTTATTATCACAAAAAATAGACATTATATATTTATTTTGTGATAATAAACGTATAAATTCAAATTTAGTTTTGTTAATCATGTTAAATTATCACGTAGTAACGACGGATTCCATCAACTATATTTTTGTCTCATTAGAATGACAAAAAAAGTTATTTCCTTTGTTCTCTTCGTTGAAGAAATGACATGATACCACGTGGATTATTTCTGAACTAATGTCCAAAAAATGTGGTGTAGTTTCACGAAAATGTAAAATGAAACTGAATAAAATTAAATCGATATTATTGAATAAATTATATGTATGCAAAAATACATTACACTTTTATACTTGCTCGGAATATATCAAGCTATCCTTGGAAGAAACTATTAATAAGAAATAACGTCCCACTTGTGAGAAAACACCTACATGAAGGAGTTGCTTATTTCATGCAGATTAGAACATATAAAAATATAAAAACATTACTTGTTATTGTAAATAACACTTTCGTTTTTGATTTTCACTCTAATTTGTTGACCATAACAATTGTTTTGCCAAACATGTATACAACATTTTAATTTTTACAATGAGAATATCTATACTATAGATTCTATAGAATCTATGAAAGGGGAATACAAATTTGATGGAGAACCCTAAATCTAATCTATTCGCAGGTAGAAAATAATTGGCACTGAGGAGAGTAAACCAACATGTAGAAAGATTCAATACGTTACCTAGAATAAATTCAAGTAAATCTAGGTAACGTATTGAATTCATTCTGTATCTCCTATCATTTTAACAATAAAAACCTATAAAATTTTTTAGGTACTGGGTCACGAAGGAAAAATATTAAAATAACCGTTTCTCGAAGAAAAATGTTTGGGAACCGCTGCGATATATGTAATCCGCGTCACGAAATCTGCATTCACAATGCAACAGTGAATCTTAGAAAAATTTCAAGTACAACGACTCAAGATCTTCATACAGCTGTATCGATCTTATTAGATCTCTTCAGTGCAGCGTACTTGTGCAAGCTTATAACAGTCCACGTATTGATCCAGTGGTGTAATTACTAGCTGATAAAATGAATCACTCTGTTCAACATGGCGAGACCCTACTGCCTTGCAGATCTAGTCATTATTATTAGGCCAGTCAGTGAAGACTGAAAAAATCGAAAATTTAATAATAATTCCAAATGTTTTTAAACTTTTGGTGAAGTGAATGCTGCATAGAGAAAGGTACAAATCTCGTTTTGTAACATTTTCCGAAGTTCGGAACATTGTTAAAATTACAATAACATTGAATGTTGCTGTATGCTTGTGAAACAAAGTTCAAACGTTCTGCAAACTTGGATTAGTATTGAATATATTATTTCATATCAAATTGGCAACCAATTTGAGGGTACGGAACATTTTTTTAATTCAAAATTAACGTTTTTCTCTGATAAACTGAACAAAAAAGTTCCGAAAGTTCTGCAGACTTTATAGCGCACCCTTAGTGATAGAAGGGCATAATACGAAATAGAAGTTTTGTGGGAAATCGCGTTTAAAGATTCAGGTTTCCTACATTTCAGCTTATTTTTCGTATAAAATGCTTATTATTTGTGTTATAATTGTGAAATTCTGCTGATTTGTTCACTGATAACTACACTATAAATAGCCATGAAAATAAAATTGAATTTGAATGAATTTTAATTTTTTTTTGGATATTTCATGTGAGTAAGGGTCTAATAGATTTAACATAAAACAATTTATATACTATAGGGAAGCAATAAGATATAATTCCTTTTAACATCGTTTCTTTTCAGCAATATAGAGATCTATTATGAATTACACCCAAAAATTTACAACATTTTGTATAATATAACGGTGCAACTACAAATTATTCCATATAACACAAAATGTTCAGAACAGAACTCTCCTGGTTTTTTCTCATAGAAGGGCACAAATACGAATTGCACAAAGCTTGAACGATTCGCCTTCGACAAGTATGGGCACGTTACTGATTGCGACCTTGTTGCTGTAAGAACGGTAGACGCGAGGGGAGAGTGTGAGAGAGGCACAAATACAGTTACCCAGTCTTGATTGACCTTTTTCTCGCTCTGTCAGCGCTATCCGGTAGATGATTCCATCTTGTGCCCGTATCATTTAAAATCACACTTTACAAAAATTTTGACTTGTGCCCTTATATTATTGAGGGTGCGATAGGTACTTCGGAAAAATATGCCGAACAGTTGTATGAATTTGCAACCTTTTACGTTGACCGGAACATGTTTATTTATAATTTTTTTAATTCGTGGTAATTTTTTCGAGCAAGATGTTCTCGAAATAATTACAAAAGTTCTGAAACATGGTTGCAAATTTAGAAAACATCTATTCTGATGCATTTGCAAATTTGCAACCTTGTACGCGATCCGGAACTTTATGCAATTAGGAAAAAATATAAAAATCCAAAAATCATATTTTTGCAAATTGCATAAAGTTCCGGACCGCGTACGAGGTTGCAAATTTTCAAATGCATCAGAATAGATGTTTTTTGAATTTGCAACCAAGTTTCAAAAATTTTGTAATTATTTCGAGACCATCTCGCCCGAAAAAAGGACCACGAATTAAAAAACTTATAAATAAACATGTTCCGGTCAACTTGAAAGGTTGCAGATTTAAAGAACTGTTCAGTATATTTTTCCGAAGTATTTGTCAAGTTTGCAGAAATTTTTGTTATCAGTTTATCGAAGAAAAACTTTAATTTTGAATTAAAAAAAAATGTCCGTACCTTTAAATTGCAAATTTGATACTTGACATGAAATAATATATTTAACACGACTCCAAGTTTGCAGAACTTTTGGAATTTTTTTCGCAAGAATTCAGCAAATAATCATTTATGGCATTTTCAAATTCGGAAAAAGTTGCAAAATTTCATAGTTTGTTTTTATCTCTTTCCCGACCCTACACTAAAGCATGAAAACTTTTGGAATTATTGTCAATTGATTATCTCAACTAACTGGCCTATATTACTACGAATAAATTGTGACAGATACGTGTATGAGAACGACAAAACACAATTTATGTTGACTATATGTAGTGAATATGTAACTAGTACTTTCATTTTCATTTAACGTCTCAATATCGTGAAAGCTTCTAGTTGAAACTTATTCAATTTTCCACTCTCGATGAATATTTAAAATATTCACCCATCCCTCAGGAATCGAAGAATACGCTTCTAGAGAAACTTTTATTTGTTTGGAATTTGAGTAAGGTATTTTGAAGTATCGAATTGGAGAACTGAGGAACAGAGTAAAGAACGAGACATGGGTATGATTGGACTTTCCCACAATAAAATAGAAGCATTTGATGGGGAAAGAAGGATTGGAGCATCTTGAACCTGAATTTATACCTTGACAGGAATAAGAAGATGAAAAAAACTCTATCGCAGCGAGCTGCATTAGAAAAGCAGGTATCCAGTTTAAAAAATATATTCATTCATAATTTTTGTTCCAAATTCAAAAAAAAATTACCCCTCTAATGTTTAAACAATACTCACTTAATCCCTGGAGGGTCAGCCCCTCAACCGATTCGTCCCGAAACCAAACGCATCCAAGATATCATACGAAACTACGTACTTACAAACTTTCAACACTATTGCTACAAAACTGCGCCCTTTATCGTGTGAACAACGCTAAAATACATGAGCTTATACTTTCCTATAATATGACAACCTACTCTAATTTTCATTCCTAAAATGTAAATTAACAAAATAATACTCTACTCCCACAAAGGCTTTGCCAGAGCGTGGGATAAATTTTCTCTAAGTTAAATAATAATCTGGAGTAACGTCTGTGCATTTATCCACAATCTGAATCTTGACACATCATCCAAGACAGAACGCTTCCTCTCATTCAATCAAGGAGCCGATGAGATTTCTAGGTCGTTCCCTAAGAAATCTCTTTGTTCGAACTACAAATAGTTTCCTAGTTTTCAGGTTTCTTATCTCGTACGGTAGAAAATTAAATAATCTATTTCCCAGATATTCGAAAGATCGGCGCCCCACACTACTAGAGAAAAAAGCCGTCCTAGTCTTTTGCTGCGTAACACACCTGGTCTCATAGTTGTGTTCCACATAACTCAATTTCAACCTTTCCTCATATTTTGTTATTACACTCTTCAGAAAAAAAAGCTGCCTTATATCCAAAATATCTGCTTCCCTATATAAATTATCCGATGGATAATCACTTGGCTTGCCAAGCATTAATTTTAGTAACCTCTTTTGGATTCTTTCTAATTTTATTATATGACACCTTGCAGCTGAGCCCCACAACAAATTCCCATATGTCAATCTACTTTCAACTAAAGCATAATATATTATTTTCAATCTTGAAGGGTCTAGAACACGTCTAAGAAATCTAAAATTTTGCAGCAGTCCTCTCAAGCCAGATATCATACCATTTATATGAGAATTCCATCTCATATGTCTGTCTATTATAATACCGAGGTACTTCACTTGATCTCTCATTAAGATTTCAATAATACCACCATCTCTATAAATTCTCAGTTTATCATATTTGGGGACATTATTTGCGAAACAGCTGAAGGTCAAAAAACACGTTTCATTGAAATTAATTGTTAGAAATTTATCACTGAATGCGTCAATCAAATTGTCCAAATCTATTTCTACCTTCGTTTTCAGTTCTTCCCATGTTTCATCTTCGTAGAAGATCACAGTGTCATCTGCAAATGTCGATATTTCACCCGCTGAGTCAACATTAAGTATACAATTAATGTATATAATGAACAAAACAGGACCTAGTACTGTACCCTGTGGGACACCATACTCTATAATATTCTTTCCACTACATGTGGAATCAATTTGTACATACTGTTCCCGATCTCGCAGATAACTTGTCATTAAATCGCTTGCAATACCTCTCAAGCCAATATCCCACAAAACTTGCAACAGCTGTCCATGATGAACTGTATCGAAAGCCTTCGCAAGGTCCAAGAAAACTGCCAACGATTTTTTTCCCCTCTCAAGACTTCTATATATTTTAGCCGTCAAGAACACAGCAGCATCCTGAGTGGACAATTTTTTTTGGAAGCCAAACTGTCTCGGAGAAATAATGTGGAGCTTTTCCAAATATCCTACCACTCGATTTTTCAACACCTTTTCGAAAACCTTCGTTAGTGAGCTTATGAGCGTGATGGGTCGATAATTCGATAATATATTTCTATCACCACTTTTATATAGCGGCTTTATGATACCCACTTTGAATGCCCTAGGCACCTCACCCGATAGCATTATTTTGTTTAACAAGTGTGTTAAAGGGGCCGATATTTCTTTCGATATTTCCTTCAAGGTTTCTGATCTTATTTTATCTATTCCTGGAGCTTTATTGTTTTTCAATCACTTCGCTGACCTCCTGCTCAGCTGTCGGTGCAAGAAAAAGTGAGTCTCTCACAGACAATCTTTTTATAGGTGTTCTTACAGGTTTGCGAATAGCTTCTGCTAGGTTTTTTTCCGACAGAAGAGAAGTAGTTATTAAACTCGTTAACTATATTAGACTTTTCAGTAACCAAATCTCCAGCAGAGCCAATAACCTCGCTTATTTCTGACCTTTTGTTATAGTTTTCGTTAACTGATTTAACGGTTTTCCAAACTGCTTCGCTGTCAGATCCGCAGTTGTCGAATTTTTTTTTGAAATAGTTTTCCTTTGCTATTTTTATTAGTTGATGTAGTCTATTTCTATATGTTGTATATTGTATATTGTATATATACGTATATACATATGAACATATATATATATATATATATATATATATATATATATATATATATATATATTCGAATTGTTTTTGCCTGTGATCTATTTTTAATCTTTTGATAATTATTAGAAATAACAGGCTGGTTGAATCTCAAAAAACTCGATTTTATTAAAAAATTGACGTTTCACTATGATATTCGTAATTGAAATTTCTTTGACATTTATTGATGTGAAAAAATTGAAAAGATAAGGCTGCTTTGTCTTGCTAATTATTTATTATATGCTATTCAGTCTAATATTAACATTCAAAAATGTTATCATTAGATGGTAAGGGAAACCAAAGAAACCTTTACCTACGTAATGTTTGAAAATAAAAATAATAGGGTACTATTTATCTAACAACAAAGAAATCAGTCATGGGAAAACATTAAAGATGTGGAGCAAAATTATCGGTATAGCACGTTTATATGGAAGCAGCCGTTGACACGTGTTTCGGAGTCTTTGGTCCTCATCAGAACGGCGTAGCAAAGCATTGGATTGAAAATTTGAAGATGAAAATAGTACAACAAACAAAATCCTCTGATACGGAAGACAATCACCCTCATTGTGGTTTATTGTTTGAACTCTCCGATATGGGAGATTTGGTCAAACTTTGCCACGGAGGCGATTAATGATATCCGCGAGAACTAAGAACGAGTAAATAAACAATAACAAAGAAATTAGTCGCGGAAAAATATTAAATAGGTAGAGCAAAATTATCGGTATAGTTCGTTTATATGGAAGTAGCCGTTTTTAATGAAATTTTTTATTTATTTAGAATTTCAAATCCTTTAACAAAAAAAAAAAAAAAAAAAAAAATGATGAGGACCAAAGAGTCCGAAACACGTGTCAACGGCTGCTTCCATATAAACGTGCTATACCGATAATTTTGCTCCACATCTTTAATGTTTTCCCATGACTGATTTCTTTGTTGTTAGATAAATAGTACCCTATTATTTTTATTTTCAAACATTACGTAGGTAAAGAGGTAAAGGTTTCTTTGGTTTCCCTTACCATCTAATGATAACATTTTTGAATGTTAATATTAGACTGAATAGTATATAATAAATAATTAGCAAGACAAAGCAGCCTTATCTTTTCAATTTTTTCACATCAATAAATGTCAAAGAAATTTCAATTACGAATATCATAGTGAAACGTCAATTTTTTAATAAAATCGAGTTTTTTAAGATTCAACCAGCCTGTTATTGCTAATAATTATCAAAAGATTATATATATATATATATATATATATATATATATATATATATATATATATATATATATATATATATATATATATATATATACCGGGTGTAAATGAGTAATGGGCCACCCCTATAACTCTTTAATGGATTCTTCGATGTTATTGAAATTTGGGTGGTTTATCTCAGACATAATTTTGAATTTTTTCACATACAAAATCAATATGGCTGACTTCCGGTTTCACAGAAAACGATATAAAAATTAAAAATTCAAATAGAACACCGTTTATATTTTTACATATTTTAATTCTGAGGCTTCAAATAGATACATTCCATCTGTCGAATGTCAATTCTAGCGCCGTTTCAATTTTGTTTTTCATTTTGTTTTTTTTATCGTAGATGGCTGCGACGTCGTCTAAATCATAGATAATTGATTTAAAATATCGCCCAAAGTAATAATTTTTCAAAAAATTCATTTTCGTGAAGTTTGTTAACGATTAAATTCTTTTTCGAACCAAAACTAAGTTTTTTAAATAGAAACATACATGGGCCACCCTGTATATCAAAAATCTCCTTCAAATTCCTTCAAAATGATTCACACATCAGTTTTCTCAATTCTTAAATAACGAAGTAATCATCAAAAATCTTATTCTTATTAGTTCCCTTTGCTCCTGAGATCGACCCTGTTTACGAAATATGAAAAAAATAATTGACAGATGGAATATTTGTATTTGAAGCCACAGAATTAAAATATGTAAAAATATACAGGGTGTTCCATTTGAATTTTTAACTTTTATATCGTTTTCTGTGAAACCGGAAGTCAGCCATATTGATTCCGTATGTGAAAAAACTCAAAATTATGTCTGAGAGAAACCACCCAAATTTCAATAAAATCGAAGAATCCATTAAAAAGTTATAGGGGTGGCCCATCACTCATTTACACCCGGTATATATATATATATATATATATATATATATATATATATATATATATATATATATATATATATATATATATATATATATATATATATATATATAGATATATATGAAATTGAGTTTTTGGTGCCAAGCATCATAAAAAGTCATGAAACGAAAAACTATCTTGGTCCTAGGTCCAACTTTGCTAAAAAAAACGAGAAGTGTCGTGGATCAGCCAGTTGAAACAAGGTTTCATTCGCTATATACTATGTATTAGATAGAATACATCAACTGAATTAACAACTTTATTGATATAATTGAATAATATATATTGATAATTGAATAAAAAATAAATTAATAATTTATGGTATTGAAATTGTACTAACCTAACAGTTTTGATGAAGTTATTGAAATGCACATGTTAATATGTAGGTATCTACTTTAATGAAAATATGAAATAATCAACTTAATCAGTATAGTTGATAGAATCCGTTGTTGCTACGTGATAATTTAATATGAAGGACAAAAATGAAACTTGAATTTACTACGTTTATTATCTCAAAAATAATTTGAAAATTATAAAACTGCGATTGCAATTTCGGTCACTAGACCATCATCAAAAAATTCAAGGAGGCCCCTTTCGTTCGTTTCTTATCTGAAAATTTGGAGAACAATCACTTTTTTCACCTTTTTGGGGAGAAAAAAGTCTTTCTGACTTTCGGAGAAAGTTGCTTTTCCTATTGTTCTCAGAATAATTCAGTTATCAAGGTTGAAGAATCTGATTTCATGTGTTTCCACGAGGAGGCCGATACCAGAACCATTTGAGTAAGTTGACGCCGCATTCAAAAGTTTTGATAAAAGCTTCAGACACAGATGTATTGGTAATTTTACTAGGAAATTTGTACAAATTGAACGCTTCGGAAGTTTGGCTAGCTACTGCTTCGTTGAAAAAAGGGGACCAAGAATGTTTGAATTGTACGATACTGGCTGAAACTTTGGGAATGCGATTGTGCAAAGCTTTGCCAAGTTTTCATGCTTTTACAGGGTGTGATTACACATCAGCTTTTTACAGAAAAGGAAAAGTGAGACCATTTCAGCTTCTGCAAAAAAATGATTCGTTTCAAAATGCCTTCATAGCACTTTCTCGTGAAATCATCAACACAGTTAATGAAGATGAAGGAAATGATGACGAGGATTGCCCTCATCTGAGTGTCATTGGTGGCATTCAAGAGTTCACGGCTCTCTTGTACTCTGTTCGAAATTGCAAGTCTGTTAACGCAGCGAGATTGATAATTGTCCAAATATTGTACTCATCACATAGAGAGTCCGAGAAATTTTTGAAAAAAGTCGAAGGTTTCGATTCCAGTCTCATTCCGCCTTGTTGTAAGTCATTGCAACAAAAAATATTACGTACAGCTTACGTTAGCGCTATGTGGGAAAACGCGACATCGAAAAACTGCTGCGAACTAGACCCCCTCAAGTATGGTTGGGTCCTTGATGAAAATAAATATAAACCATTATGGTTTGTCGGTGACTCTATGCCAACGAAAGTTAATGATGTGTTGATTGACACAGTCGAAGCTGACGAACATGACGACGGCGATTTAGATAATACTGTAAATAGTTCAGACTCAGAGAGCGAATAATTTCTTCAATACGTTCCTTTTACGTTTTACTGAACAATGTATCATTTCTACAGTTCAGCAACCCTGAAGATGACAAAATAAATTGTCGAAACGTCGGTCGAGAATATTTTGGTTATTTCACTGATGACCTCGTCCCAAATAAATAGCAGCTTATTCAAGTTAATTAAAAAGTTGTGATTGCGCCATGTCACCTGCATGAATATCTCGTTACTTTTTTAGTGAGCCATAATACTCGCCTTTGGTGGAAGAGATGGCTCATTGAGCCTTTTCTTATAATAATTTTTCAGTTCCAAAATGAATTTTTATTTTGAATTCATATATTTTTGTTTACTCCTGTTCATCATTCTCTCTTTGTGAAATATTCCCTTTTCTAATATGTGATTCAGTACTCTTTTCTCGGTTTCAAAAAAAGGTGCGCCAACTCACACGACTTTACCCTATCTTCTTTTTTTACCTTTCAAAGTTTCACTGATCCCAGTTGAAGCTCAACACTTCCCTTCAAATTTACTTACAAACAAGTTTCAGTCCTGAGGGATACATCTGAACCAAAGGACATCAAAACTGAACGTAGTTCCGCCTGGCAATTCCAGTCTAATGTTTTACGTGTTATGACGAACGTGATCAATAAAAGCGTTAATAGACTACTTCTGTATTAGGAAAGGAAACCAGGGAATGCGGGATGAACCACACGTTCGTCTTAGAGACATTCAATCACACTCACTCTTCTATCATTCAATGACTCGCTCCGAGGTTGAAAGAAATTCAATTAATTTTTGGTAGAATATAGAAAAATGGAAAACGAGGGAATAAGCTAGATAGATAATGTTTATTTCATGAATCAATAGAACATGGATTATGAAAATTGTCACAGTAATAAAAGTACAGAATCTAATGAATCGACAGCAACAATCAAACACTACAAATTACTTCAAAACTCAGCTGCATCGTATACAGAAACAACACAAAATAAACTCCATCCCACAAATATTATTACTGAGAAAATAAGTAACGTCTGGCGGCTCAAGGATCTTGCTCTAATAGTACAGGAGCTTAAGTGGACTATCTAAAGGGGAAGAATATATGCTCCTCAAGACCTCAATAAGAAAACTTCGAGTCATCAGCCAGGTCATACTATCCAATAAAAAAAACATACGTATTTATGTCAACAAAAATTCATACAAGATTGACAGCGATGTCACCTGAAGATAGATAATACCTGTGGCAAACAAGAAAAGGAGACTCACCATCATTTTATATTCGAGTGCCCTTGCTACAAACACGCAAGAGACGCGTACATCAAACCAAAAGACAGAAGAAAAAAAGTAGAAGAAATACTGACGATAAAGTACATACGAATTTAAGTCAATACAAATTCATACAAGATTGACCGCGATGTCACCCTGTAGATACTATCTGTAGCAAACAAGAAAATGAAACTCTGCATCATTTTATATTCGAGTGCCCTTGCTACAAACAAAAATAAAAAAATTAGTAAAAATTATGAATTTCACTCAAATTTTTGATTGTCTCAAATACTATACATTTCCCGATATAGTCACCATGAGGAAAAATGATCTGCGATAGACTTATCAGGCATTACGACATGCACATGCGCCGAGGGGTTTTATCATTCCTAGTGCTACGCAGTAGGGTGTCCGGAGTTTTCAATGTTCGGAAATTCATTTGAAGAATTGATACGTAATCAAATCAACCCTCTAATGCAGCTTGTTTCATGACACTCAACGACATGAAATTCCCATTCATCTTTCAAAGGAGAATGTTATAAATCTCGAAATCGGTGCCACAAACGATGGAATCACTAGACATTAGACTAAAATTTGGCTCTTCAACGAGCTGATCAGCAGTATCCCGTCCATTGACCGAGTGAGCAATGATATTAAATCCAAATAACCACTTCATAGTTTCTAGGAAGAACAATAATGACATGTGAAACCGATAGTTATCTCATTTTGGGCCAAACAGAAGCTTCACTCGACGCTTTACACCCATAGGTGGCCACCAATAAAAATAATGGGAAAAATCTGAGAATTGCTACAAGCATTGCCTGCATGCGTAGAAAAACATCGAAGGATGTAACACGTTGCATAACTTCGCATCTATGGTGGCCATCTATGGGTGTGATGGGAGATGAGTTTTTGGCGATTGCCGTTTCTGTTTGGCCTATCAGTTTCCGATTAATGGGGCTGTGATTTATTCGTATGTCATTAGTGCTCGTCCTAGAAACTATTGGGTTAAAATTTGGATTTGATATCATTTCCCATCTGGTCGATGGACGGGATACTACGGATGAAGCACCGATACCGAATTTTCTAACATTCTCCCTTGAAGGATGAATAGGAGTTCCATGTCTTCGGATCTTATGAAACTAGCTCGGTTGGAGGATTGATTTGCTCAAACAGGAAAAAAAATTTCGAAAATTGTGCTCCAGGAGGTCTCTAACCAATATAAGAACCATTTACGCTTCGACTGTTAACTCTCGATACACTGCAATAGTCTATTATTTTTGGGAAGAATACTACTAAAAAGAGCAAGAGTCATTGATCAAGTCCTCGTGGAAGACTCAGCTATGATACATCAAATGAAATTATAATGGGGAGCTATAAATCGTAGGCGATTTTTCTCGCCTTGGTATTAGAAAAATCTAGGTCGTCCAAAGTCCGCCTCTCATATAAAAATTACGAGGGCAACTTGTTGGAGCGTAATATGATACTCGGAAGGAAAGTTTAATGAAATTTCACGTTCAGCGTTTGAGTGTACCAATTATGTAAGTACAACTTTTCGCTTTGTATTTTGAACTTCTACTAAAAAAATCTCGAATTTGGGACAACTTTGAGCTCATGTAAACCACTACGTTAATCGTATTTCATATTTTGTTTCCTTCAATTATCCATAACAATTCATGATCATCATTATACGAATGGATAGTAGATAATTTTAAAAATTTATTATCAATATTCCACTAATTGTATGTATTCCGGACATTGTTTTTATGTCTTTCAGATTTCTTATTTCTAATATGTTTTCAATATTATTACCCGTTCCAAACACTACATTGATATTATTTGGCTCAAGAAGTGACATAAGCTTTGTGATTGAGATTCCAATATAGTTTAAAACGCTGTGATTCAGTTTTTCCTTTGTGACTACATGAAAAATAGCTTCCTTGAACAACTTTTCCTGTATTATATTTTCTTCTATATGTAGTTTATACTTTTAGTTCATAACAATTGATAATACCTTTTTCTTTATTGAAATTAAAGTTAGGGGCATATGAACAAGTCAATGATCTACGTATGCTATCAGAGACTGTCATTTTATGTTGAAATGAGTGTATGGAATAATTATGTATGACAAATTGAGAAACTATGTTCATTGTTGAATTTTTTCATTTTAAAATCTAGAAAAATAATACAGTTACCCTCTCGCCAAGTATCATTCTGATCAATCAATAACTTTAATAATATACTAATATTATACTCAATCTTTGTATTTATATAGAACACCTTTATAAAATTTAGAAACACTATTACTCACCTGACTTCATCTTCAATATCAACAACTTCTACTGAATCACTTTCACCATTCATTCTTCATCAATAAAATAACAACAACGTTTTAAAGTGACTGAAAGGATAAGAGCGTTTTCAATATTATGACTTGCACAGCTGTTACTGTTACACGATGATTCAAAAACCACTAGAGGAGTATACTGGCGCTGGAGTATATGTGGCAAGCACCAAGTGAGCACTGTCGTTAGGCAGAAATACTCGCAATCGAAAGATGTGTAGGTATGAACCTAAAAAGAAAGTATCAGAGATGCAACATAGAAATACATGCTGATAGTCAACCTGTTATCAAAGTACTGAGCTCCCATATCATCAATTCAAAGTTGATATGGAAGTGTCAAAGAAAATTTAATGAAATAGGCAAGAATAACAAGGTCTTTTTATTCTGGATTCCCAGTCACCCTGGAAATGAAGAGGCTACTACACTTGCCAGAAAATGAGCAAGAGCGCCATTTACTGGCCCCGAACATTTCTGTGGTATAAAAAAATTTTACTTTAATAATGAGTTTTGGAAGAAGGAGGAAACCAAAAGAGAAACACTCTGGCGAAATCTTTCAGGGATGGATTACTCCAAAAAGCTTCTTCGAAACTTTAAAACTGCAAGATCCATAGCATATCTAGATCTTAGTAAGAATAATCTACACCTCCTCACTAGCTTCCTTAGCTTCCTTAGAGGATATTGTAGCCTCTGAAATCATGTGATTAGAATAGGTTCATCAGAAACTGACGAGTGTAGTATCTGTGGGGAGGATGAGGAAACTCTTGATCACCTGTTTAAAGGATGCCTCGTCTTTGTAAGCTAACGGAATTGATGGTTTGGACAAGAAACTTGTAAGAGTGAGAACGTTACCTCCTTGAAGCTTTCCCTGCTCTTAGAGTTCATTAAAACTGTTTCGTCTTCAAAGAACACCTACCCGATGAACAAAGACGTCTAATATGGAGAAAGGCAATCCAATACTGTTCAAAATAAGGCTCAAAATAACTATTATATCGTAAAATATATTCAGCAAAACTGACAATCTCAAAAATGTAATTTCATAAATTGACAACGTCAAAAGGTTTTTGTTTTTCATATACAGAGCATCAAACGTTGGGCAAACCACTTCATCGAGTTTCTTCAACATACTCCCACCTTGAGTTACAGAACTTCAGAGGAGTAACTCAATTTGAAATCACCCTGTATACTTCGATGGAGGTTTGACTACTCTCCCATATCTTGTGACACGAGGTTTTTTCTCTTCTTCCATTCCTCGAAAACTTGAGAATATCCCTGGCGATATCCAACACTATTCAATTTTTTCATCAAATTTTCAAGTATCCTTTGTGCCATTGCAAAATTGTTGGGTAATGGAGGATGGCCCTCAATTCAAGGCATATAAACCTCAAATCTTCCAACTTCCTTTCTCGAAACAGTTTCAGTGAAATGTTTCATTACTGCTTTCTCTGTCTCCTTCTCTGATTTCTGCTGGTATGGATCGGTGATTCCAAGGAAGTCAAGACTCTCGGCTGAGCCTAAATCTCTACTCAACATGGAAGTAACAACTAGCATTGAAGAATTGATATATCGCTCATTCGAAGTAACCTTGCCAATTATTGTCCATCCCAATAGCGTATGCAATGCCACGAGACCACATTTGAGTTCATGACGTTTTCCAGTAAGTAACTTCCCAGCAATATCAGCTCCAATTGAAATATCAACGGGGCCATCTCTCGTATCTGTAATTTCGATTCCCAATGAACATAGTTCATCCATCCATCTGCATTTTCTGGCAATGTGACTATATTTTAGACAAAGATGACAGCACCCCCGCTCAATCAATTTCTTCTTACGTTCAGCTAAGGTCCAATTTCTTGCTTCAGAACAAGTTTCACTGCAATGACTTGCACTGCAAAATTGACATTTCTTCTGGAGCTTATTATTCATCAGTCCAGATGCAGTCGGAAGAGCAGTTTTCATGGGAGTAGAATCGACAATCTTATTTGTTTTAGATTGCATGTCGAAACCAGAGACCGCCAAAGTAACCCGTTCTTCATTTTGAACTTCCTTCCTGAGAAAGATCATCAGGTTATCCAAACGTATTTTCAAAGTGGATACAACAGCATAATGACTATTCCTTTGCCATACCCTTATCATATCTTCGGGGAGGCAAGATTCCACCAATGGGTATAACATCGCTGCACATGTGTCTGATGTAACATTTAGAGTTTCCAGCGATCGTAACTGGGATTCAAGCTTATCATACAGGAAACTGAGTTTATTGTTATTCCCAATACCATTCAGAACTAATTTCAGCATCTCTCGAACGTAAACTTCAACAAGAAGATCTTTTCTGCCAAATCGACTCTGAAGGCTTTCAATAACTTTGGGATAATTGTCTCCGCTAGGTGGATAACTCTCAACTAATTGACGAGAACGAGAGTTCGGGACCATCGCTTGAAGAAGATATTGAAACTTGTCTTCAACGGGAAGATCTTCGTCATCGTGAATACGCTTGAACTGACTCCAAAATGGAAGCCAGTCTTTAATATCACCTCCGAATTTCTTGAATTCGATAGTAGGTAGTTTTAGTTTACGCCTCATGTAGCTGGAACAATTAGTACTAGTTACATCAGATTGATTCGGTAAATGACTCTCAACTATCAACTTCAGTTCGTGGTATTTATTCATAAAATCATCAGCTGATTCGATTTCGGATAGTAAAGTACTTTGTTCGCTGCTATCCGACTCTAGGACATATTCTAACAATTGTCTGTCCAAATCTGCTATCAATAAAATTTTCTGGTCCAAGATTCGAACTTTTCCTCGAATTTCAATGAAATTAACATTCTTCCCAGCAAGCAGTGTAATCACCGCATCATAAATTCGAGTAAAAGACGCTCTCTGAGCTTCAAGCATCTTCTTCACCTTCTCCATAGTATATCACTGGTGTGTCCTGTCACGGTCGCCAAGATGTTTCGTCTTCAAAGAACACCTACCCGGTGAACAAAGACGTCTAATATGGAGAAAGGCAATCCAATACTTTCAAAATAAGGTTCAAAATAACTATTATATCGTAAAATATATTCAGCAAAACTGACAATCTCAAAAATGTAATTTCATAAATTGACAACGTCAAAAGGTTTTTGTTTTTCATATACAGAGCATCAAACGTTGGGCAAACCACTTCATCGAGTTTCTTCAACAAAAACTCTGGAACAAGAAGGCGAACTCTAGATGACGCAGTAGTGAGAACAGCTCTGATGGGAGGTACATTATAACTTGAGGTTAGGTCTAGCTTTCATTCGACAAGTGTGTTTATATTACACACACACGCGTGCTATAAGGAACTTTCTTCCAATTAGAAAACATGAACTCAATATCGACTACATATGGTGAAACTGCTCACTGTGTGCCACCTGCCACGTAATGTGACAGGTGATATTACTGATTTAAACACTTCCTTCTTTCGCCCAACTTGTACAACTGAAAAAAACATCGTAAAGTTAACTGAATCCTTCCTTCCATCTTAAATAACATGAATTATTTTGGGAAATTCTAACCAAAATACTTATTCGGAATTAAGTATATCCAGTTTCGTAGTTTTTCTAGGTTGTTGTATCTTGACAAGAGAAGGAGATTGAATAACATCACCATCCAATGAACTGAATATTTCTGGATAGACGTGCGTTATATTGAAAAGGTGGAAGGTAATCCCTGCCTTGTTACAACGTTTTATCACCCCCTAAATATCGAATTACCAGGCACAAATTACATGAGCATTCTCGTTACCTATATCTGATCTCTAACCTATCTGAGAATATATTGAATTTCAAGGAAGGAACAATACGTTCTGAATGAATTGAAAATAATATTGGAATATTGAGAATAAATGTCTTTTGATGATATCCATTTAACCCGAAAAGTCTTCTATAGAACAGTTCACGGATTAAATGGAATTTTTAACATATTTTTCCTAAAGGTACTAAATTCCTCCTATGATGTTTGCTAGATATATATATATATCTATTTATATTTATATATATATATATATATATATATATATATATATATATATATATATATATATATATATATATAATCTCTTGATAATTATTAGCAATAACAGGCTGGTTGAATCTTAAAAAACTCGATTTTATTAAAAATTTGACGTTTCACTACGATATTCGTAATTGAAATTTCTTTGACATTCATTGATTTGAAAAAAATTTTTGAAAAGACAACGTGCTATACCGATAATCTTACTCCACATCTTTAATGTTTTCCCATGACTAATTTCTTTGTTGTTAGATAAATAGTACCCTATTATTTTTATTTTCAAACATTACGTAGGTAAAGGTTTCTTTGGTTTCCCTTACCATCTAATGATAACAATTTTGAATGTTAATATTAGACTGAATAGCATATAATAAATAATTAGCAAGACAAAGCAGCCTTGTCTTTTCAAATATTTTTTTCAAATCAATAAATGTCAAAGAAATTTCAATTACGAATATCGTAGTGAAACGTCAAATTTTTAATAAAATCGAGTTTTTTAAGATTCAACCAGCCTGTTATTGCTAATAATTATCAAGAGATTAAAAATAGATCACAGGCAACAACAATTCGAATAAATATATATATATATATATATATATATATATATATATATATATATATATATATATATATACATGGGCGCCGGCAAGGAGGGGCAAAACGGGCATTTGCTCCCCCCCTAGATTGAGAAAAAACAAGTTAAATTACAACAAAATCAAAATCATTTTTCAAAAAATATAAAATACCAAAACATGTTGTCGATACAAATACACAACCAGAGAACAAACTCAAAATATAAACACATTTTTTCAAGTTACTTATTCTTTGAACAATAACTGCATCCTTCTGGGGCGAAGGCCGTATTTATTAATTACTGCATCAATAAGTCGGGAAAGTCTATCATGCTTCATAGTCGATCTTAGCCATGGCTTGACTCTTCTTAATGTGCTGAAGGACCTCTCAACGCTACAGGTTGGGGCTGCAAGAGTGAATCCAATTTTGATTGCTTCCGTTACATAGGGCATATTGCCCAATGAAAATTTAAGTAGGTCGATATATTTTAATTCTACGGTTTCTGGAGGAGTAAGTTCAGATAACTTCCACATCTGATACCAGGTTTGTGCCTCTGACAGATAGTTATCCAAAAGATCACCGTAGAAGTCTTGAATAGCGGCTGCTACCTCTAAAAAGCTTTGGTTTTCGGATGAAGGTCAGATAAGTTGTATCCTTTCGAATTTTTTTCTGAAAATCGATCCTCTAGAATCTAGATCGATGTAGACAGAAGTAGAGTTTCTAGATATGGAATGAAAATTCCTCTTCGATAGTACTCGCCCAATGACATTGATGGATGATTTTCTCGGTTAATCTGTTTTGATGCTAGGCGCGGCATCACCAACTCAAACCCCAACTTTTCGGCATCCTCTTCTGCTTTTTTTAGAATATTTTCAAATTCTGTATGCTGTCTGATTATTGTCTTCATACATTTCTCTATAAGATATTACCAAGCTAACCCGCAGGCACATTTTCATGTTCAGTATTTTTTTGAACAAAAATCAATAATTACAATTTAATTATTTTTTAGGTATTAACAGACTTATACAAAAAATTGATTAAAATTAGCATTAGAAATAAATTTACAAAAGTAAATTTTCTTCAGCGACGCTTAACCAGGAAGACACCCCCGGGCCCCCGTGTTTTGCCCCTTCCTGACCTACTGGCTGGTGGCGCCCATGTGTGTATATATATATATATATATATATATATATATATATATATATATATATATATATATATATATATAATATATATATATATATATATATATATATATATATATATATATACTATATATATATTATATATATATATATATTATATATATATATATATATATATATATATATATATATATATATATATATATAATATTTTTCTGTTACATATTGGCATCTCCTGTGGCCTTCATCAGACCAAATGGGCTGGTATTTGGGGTCCTTCTGGATGCACATCAAAACTATAGATATTTGGGTGAATTAAGTCGAATAAAAAACTTTTGCACCTTCAAACTTTGGCCAAGGTTGTGACAGGGAGGTGCATAAGAGATAATTATATCAAACGTATGAAAATGAATTATATACAATATATCCAAAATTATGAAATTATGAATCATAAAAATTGTCAAGTCACCCCGACTCAAAATCTGCATACATCTGTTTCCATCTTATTAGATCTCATCAGTGCAGCTTATTCGACTCGGAGTGAATAAATAAATTTCTAATTACGTATAACCAGCTCCCTTGGAAAGTTGTTTGATAATTTTTTGAATTATCAAAGAATTTTCCTTGTTCACTATGTAATGTATGAAATTGACCATGGTCAACAAGTATGCTTTCATGATTTGATTGTTGTATTTTGCGTATTACGCTGCTAGCATCTTCGGCGCGCTCTCGTGAGTATATCCAAAGGTTTTAAATCACTACTTGTGCCTTGGAATCATATACACCACTGTTGTGAAGTAGATATCTTCATGTCAGGAGGTACGTGATTGCGCGACGAATTTCTGCATTTTCGATCTAAGCGGTGAATTGTTGGTTCTAAATATCTTTGGTGGGAGGGCGCTCTAGGTTGTTATCCAGACAGTATTACTGACCACGATCTGTATTGGGGAACAATTAAAAATTTGTTAATTCACTCCGACTCAAATAAGCTTCACTGATGAGGTCTAATAAGATCGAAACAGCTGTATGCAGATTTAGAGTCGGGGTGACTTGACAATTTCTATAATTCACCGTTCGATTGTGAATGCAGATTTTGCGTTGCGGAATACGTATAACCAGCTCCCTTGGAAAGTTGTTGAATAATTTTTTAAATTATTAGAGAATTTTCCTTGTTCACTTTATGTAATGTATGAAATTGTCAACAAGTATGTTTTTCATGATTTGATTAACTGTATTTTGTTGGTAAACTTTTTTCCTTCATGATATCTATTTTATTTAGAGATTATTCGTTTTTTATGTGATGTTTGAGGATTTGTGCACACCCACAACTAATCCAGATCGAGTTACACGGTTCAAATTTCTTACGTAGATTAAAGTTGGCGCTGGGATATAGTTTCAACTATTTTCTTCAAACCACTACTTTACTTTAGAAATTTCATGTTTTATTGTGATTCTTGAAGTTTTTCACATCTCTACAGATTTCGCTAATTGAGATAGAGAATTGAAGCAGGTGCGTCGATTGAGTTCCATTGAGAAAGTGCACGTTCAATTGAATTCTTCAACCAATGCAATTTAAATGTTGAAATGTAGAGCCATTTTGAGGATCTTCGACCATTGCGCATCTCAACATCTACTCCAATATCCGTTGGAGGATGGGAGTATACGCGAATTCAGTTGACGTAAAGAAGGTGCTATTTGAGGATTCCAAATAATTTTTCTCATCAACGCAATTTGTAGAACAGAACAAACATGAGGGAGAAATACAACCTTAGTGAAGAATCTCTGCTGCACACGAGTTTTTTAATTATCCTTAGTTCTGTCTCCACATTCTGTTAACTAATTAAGTTTTTGCGCAGCCTTCATGAAACATAAATATTTGTCTGATATGACGAATTCCCATTCGCTCTGTTTATTTTTAAAAGAAATTCGATCTCCAGTGTCGAGTATTTAAGCCCATTGAAATAGAGTGAAATAGGTATATGCATGCACTCTAGTTAACAAAATCAGGGATACTTTTTAATTGGAGCCGGAAATCGTATCTTGATACAGCGTTCGGTGTAAGTTTAATGAAGATCTATACGGTTTTGATAAAAGTTTTGTTGTTTAATTATATACGAAGTTGAAAATTCAAGTTTTGTATCCTTATATCCAAGAGAAAACGTGGAGGCTCTTAATTGAATTTATGTTGCAAAATTCATACCAGAAACGAATAAAAAAACTTTTTTTCAGGAGATTTTCGAAGTTTTTTTGATTGCAAATATACAGGGTTATTCACGTTATTCGACACGAAGAGTTATGGCTAAAGAATTTGATTTTATAAAAATTTTTTCTTTGGGATGGATAGGAACCTAGCAGGACTACATTTTGAAAATATTTTCATGTTGTACAGGGTGTACAAAGTATGAAAGTTGTTATTTTTTAAATGGAATACTCTATATATTATTTCATTTAATACAAATGCCGGTTTCATTGTGGTTTAATTCACCTAAACCTCATGGTTTTTGAAACATCTCGTATTTTGTGAAAATGTAATATCAATTCTAACGCTTGAACTCTCAACTGGTGTTTTTTTTGTATTTAACCAAATTAATGATAAGGCATAATAACTGGAACAAACTTCATGTCGCACTTTTGAGATATTGACTAACTTTGTAACCAACCTCCCTTTTAAGAGATATTTATGCCCGAGCTAGCAGGGAGATTGGTTAAACATATATTGGTTCTAGGTTGTTCTCAGTAATAATAACAAAATAAAATGTAGGTATTTACTGTTTTCTTTTACATGGAAAAAGACTTATCTTTTTGTTATTTTTATTTAATTTTCCATCGACGTTTGAGATTCCTCTTTAGATGGATTGTACTCTTGACTTCTGCCCTTTTTGTCACTCGTTTCTTGGTAGCTCCAGATAAGGTGAATATTGGCTCCAGGTAACGAGGATTTCAAACTTCAGACAACGTGGCTTTAAGCTCTAACCAAGGTGGCTGAAATAATTCGGGGCAAATCAACATACAATCTCAAACTTAATATTTTCCAAGAATATCTGTAGGGTATCGATGGCCAATTCAAATTAACATTTAAATTCATCTCAAGCAAAGATGCTAAGAAAGGCAGTATATGTTCCAACATTAAACTGAACATAAGATATGACCACGTGAAATTTGCCATCGTTAGCCTACCAAAATCTTGTGTCAAATTGAGAGAATGAAATAAGCAAATAAAGTAAAAATGTTTTAAATTAAGAAATGTGAGATGATTATTTCAATATTGAAAGATAAATAATTTAATATAGATGAATGAAAAAAATGAAATGGCGGAAAAATGAAATAAGGAATCAATTCAGATTTTCAAGATAATGCATTAATACGGAATAGTTATATTTCTTCTCATAACTTACCGTCTATCAGACGCCACAGATACTTAATAATTTCAATAAACTTCAATAAACGTTCAATTGATATTGATTATAATTTTACCAATTTATGATGTGTTATGCTCAACAACCATTTGCTAGAAGAAAGAACGATCTTGTACCTGTTAATTCGAAGCTATCTCGAGATGTTCTTATGTCATACCGAACTGCGCGATTCTATCCTTCTGTGAAGCACGGTATTTTGATTTAATATTCAGTGGCGGCGGTTAAGCGTGGAATTTACACGTTACAACTTAGACTTGGTGTGTAAAAATAGAGGTAAAATAATTGCAATCTTTAAACGGCACTAACTTGTTAAACTTAAATGGGACACCCCGTATTTTATGTCACCAACAGATGTGAAATTTAATTGTCTATCGAATACCTCAAAACATTTCAATCGATATCTCTTCACGTTTTCAAATAAAATTCACATTTTCATCTTGCAAACGGATTTTATGAAATTTATCATTTATCAAGTCGCCTATGGCGTTTTGAAAATTTTTTTCATTGTAGAACTAAAGTATAAATATAAAATTTGGTTAAATTGTTTCAAGCGCCGCCATTTTCACGTAGATGTTTCATGTTTTTTGGTGGTTTTTGAAAATTTGCCTCTCCAAAGCTCCATAGTTTCTGCAGATTGAGTTCAAGGGTTCAAACTTGGTATGTAGATTGAGTTTATGTTGAAGAAGTGCCTTTTGCTAGTTTCAACTATTTTCCTCAGTCCTGCTGCACCGCGCGGAGACTATTCCGTTCAAATCACATCCCGACCTTCTTCGCTATCAGTACGCGATGCACTTCACAAATTTTTTTCAAAATAGATGGTTGAAATTTGGTAAGTGGATTGAGTTGAAGTTAAAGTAAGTTCATTCGTTGATTTCAACTTTTTTCTCAACCACGATGCACTTCTCAAATTTTTTTTATAAAATAAATTATTTTCTACTTATCTATTGTGTTTGCTATTCAAGCGTGATTTTCAAAATATAATTGAATCCGTTAGGATCACATCTCGACGCTATGCACTACTCACGAAAATTACGACCTCAGTGACTTAGTTTTTCTGATCACGTGTTTTTACTTCTGTAGCTTATCCAAATATCTATATTTGGATATATAGTTATTAACGTAACAATGCCGATATGTAGCAAATAACGGATGAGGTTGGATATTGTAATCCGAGGCGCAGCCGAGGATTATAACTAACCGAATCCGTTATTTGCGTATCGGCCGTGTGTCGTTAAAAATTTTTCGTAATCCCGTTGAAAGATTATATTTTGATTCCGAAGAAAGAAAAAACCCCGTACCTCGCAATTCTAAAGAAAAATCCCAACGTCGTGCACTCTGTTGTCATGGAACAGTTTGACAGTTTTATAAACAACGTCAGTTTTTTGTGTTCTCAAGTTCGCTTTAACGACGACCATGGATGAAATTGATGAAATTGAGGAACAAAATCAAATTCCTTTAGAAATATTGGGAGAATCATGTGCAGTGCAGCGAGTGTTGATTAACTGCCAAAAATAACTCAAGAGCGATATCAAAAAGAATATGAAAATTTTGAAATGTGGCGTAAAAGCAAGAATGTAAAGGTGGTTAATGAAGATGTATTATTAGCCTATGCGAAATGAAAATCAGAGGTTTATTCTCCCAACTCGCTGTGGACCAAGATTTCAATGTTGTTATTGTAAGCAGAATGATGTTTTGAAATAAATATTTGAACGGCCGCCGGCCGTTATGAAACGTCCGTTATAACGGCCGGCGGCCGTTCACAATGACTTTTCAATTGTCATCTGAACACCGTTAAATCAAAATAACAGTATGGGATTACGAAAATGAGTTAACGATATCTTGAAAAATATTTAGTTTTCCAGAAGTGCCAGTAAATATATCAAAATATCAATATTGAACAAATATATAAATTTATTGGACGAATCATATTGAAAAATACCCAAGGAAAGTGATCATAATTTGTCCCATAACAAAAACTTGTTGCACAAATAAATGACATTATTGAAAAACAAAATTTTGTTTGCGACAACTTCAATCAGTTTCATATCATTCAGGAGATAACTTACTAAGTTATTGCCATCTTGCAACTAAAGGAGATATTTTCCCAACAACAACTAATAAACATCTATTATGCGATGACATACTCTCATTTATCCTATAATGTTATAATATGGGGAAACTCTAGATTCTCAGCAAAATTGTTTGTTTTACAGAGAAAAGTAATACTTATCTTTGGGATTAATAATCGAACCTCCTGTAGAGGCCACTTCCAGAGAAATAAAATTCTGACTCTCCCCTGTATCTATATCTATAAAAATATTCTATTCGTTAAAAATAATCTGAACGACTTCATTAAAAGTGCTGACAATCATAACTATGAGACAAGGCATGGCAGTCTTCTTCGAATACCGCCTGATCGTACTACTTTTTTTGAAAAGAGTCCATCCTACACTGGCATACAGTTGTATAATAAACTACCAATTTCTATGAGAAAAGTCCAAAATTTTAATGTGTTTAAAACATCTCTCAAAGATCTCCTGTAGCAATACTCATTCTATAACCTTGATGAATTTATGGAATGTCGCTTTTGATGTTGTTTTATACCTTTTGTGTTTATTTAAACTGTGATTTATTTCAATGTATTATCTTTTCAACACTGACTCAATATCATGTGAATGATCTAAATGGAATAAAAAGATTTTTTTTTTCACGTCCGTGTGAGAGGAAATAGTATATTGTATATCTAGTGCGTGAAGTATACTTTTTTACGCGAGAGTGGAAGTTTGTGGAACGAGCCGCAGGCGATATTCACAATCCGCGCGATCGTAAAAAGGTCTTCACGCACGTGGTGCACACTATACTTTTTCTACAACCTTTTACCTAGAGATTGAATTAAAGGAAAATTTGACTAATTTTCTTTATTACAATAATTATTATGAGCAGTTATATTGCAATTTTGTAAATTGTCAAAATGTACATTTACTTTCTCTTTCTCTACAAAATCAGTGCTGCTTGTACTGTTGGTATTGACAACATAACTACGATTATTCTCAGTTGTTAAGATTTTATTGCAGACATCTATCTTTTTAGTTAGGGATTCTTCCACGTAGGCTTCTGCCACTGAGGATGATTTCCAGCCGCCGTGTTTTTTTAGCGTTAGGAGATCTCCTCCACCTTCTACTAATAAAGACGCAGATGAACGCCGTAGGCTGTGCCCGGTAAATTCGTTGGGATTGGGGAGTTTCTAAAATGTGGCAACTTCTGAAGGGACTTTTCCTATCTTATCTATACCAATCACTTGCCGAGTACATTTCCCTCGTTGATAATTAATAAAGAATTTATTTTCGGCATAATCCTTGGGACGAAGAGCCACGTATTTGTGATATATGTCCAAGTATTCAGTAACAGTAAATTTTCTAGAAACCTTAGTCTTCGTATCATTAACTGACACAATAAGAACTGTTTCCAAATTTTGGATGTCATCCATTTTTAATTTATAGAGCTCATCTCTGCGCAGGGCTCCAGCTACCCCAAACAACAAAATAAGCTAAAAATTTAAAGATTAGTATTTATCGATATTTATACAAATGGACTTACTTTAGTTAATAAATATTTTTCATCGGGTGCCTCTTTGAGAAATTTTAATACGTGTTCCTTTTCCAAAACGCTTGATTTTTTAGGAATGTATCCCTCGTTTTTCCGTTTCAAGAAAGCGCGAACTTTCGGATAATCACCAATTTGTACGTTGTACTTAACACTAAGGGTGCTTTTCAACATTGAGTAGTGACTCCATAAGGTAGAAGATTTAACCTTTGTTGATAATTCAGATAGGTAGGCTAATATTACCCTTTCGGAGAATGATTGGACGTTGTTTGTATTGCGCCATTGCATAAGGTTTTCCAAAGTGTTTTCGTAAATTCCCAACGATTTTTGTGGCAATAACGATGAACTTGCTTCACTGGCTGCTAACGTCATATTTGGAGGAGTTGATGGGAGTACTTCAATGCTGTCCATCAGGAATTTGCGTGAAATACACGGCTAATCGGTTTAAATCAAAATTTCGTCGTACTATTTATTAATTCAGAGGGTAATTCATTACTACTTACGGTCTATTAACTGATGTAACTCTGAACTTAACTCTGCGGGAACTGTCATATTTGTCAATTTCTCTCGCCACCGCTACCTAGACCAGCGACCGGTGTGTGAATTTGTATTGACTCTTATGGCAGCGGTGCGTGAAATAAATCCCATAAGAAAAGCATGGCACTTCACACACCGATTCGTGAAATGAAGCTTTACACATTTTTATCGATGTGTGACGTTAGTAATTCACATACGGGAGTAGAAAAAATCTTTTATACACTACCCTGAGAGTATCCCGCACGCATTCTCAGGGATGTGTGAGACTCTGGATGTTGCTGGTCACTAACACAAAACCTCTCACACATTTCTTGGAGTAGTTCTTCAACCTGCCCTTACAGCTTCCCTTAACAAATGAGATGAGCTGCAAGCGGTCTCTATAGTTATTGGGACCTGATGGCTCGAAGTTACCCGAGCAACACTGCTTTCTGCAATCCGCGCGTCAATATATCGGCCAGAGATCTGCATACCGGAATAATCTTCAATTCTGTCACACAGTTAGCTCTCATTCCGCCTAGACAACCTATGATTAGTACGACCATCCTAACTTTATGCCCTGGGTGTAGTGTCTTCAGCTCGAACATAAACTCTTTGTATTTTTTCCTTTTCTGTTCTTCTTTCATCACCACATTATTTTCGGCAGGGGACAAAAACTCGACAACAAACAATTCTCTGAGCTCTTTGTCTAGTAGGACTATATCTGGTTTTATTGCGTCACTGTTTGAATAACCTTTAAAAAAACTACAGTCTTCAGTGAAGTAACTCTCTTTTTACTAATCAATCAAATAGAGTTTACTTCAAGTGATCCTTTTGAAAAAAATTACGGAGACTAATAGAATTCATCTACCTGCGATAAAACATCGGATATCAGATGTCTGGCAAATAGAAACTGAAGCTGCGAAAAGGCTATTTGTCAATGTCCAAAATGTCGATTAATGTGCCAGCATCAGAGCATCTATTATCTTGTCATCCTTGTCGCCTGCCAAATTGAGGGTGATAATTACTTCAGCGTGGTGTGAAACTTTCACTCTTTTCAGACGTTTTTGCTCCAACTTGAAATCGATAAGGACTTCATGTGAAATGTCAATTTTAGCATGCAGTGAACCGATAGATAATTATATATATGGAAAAAATATGAAAACACTTGAACAGCAGAGTTCCGTCAATAAGATCGTGATTTTTACGCGAACTGCATCGCGTCGAGATGCTAATGGAATGGAATAAATTATGGTTTGAAAAAGCACGCTTTAATAGCAAACCAAAAAAAATATAAAATAATTTATTTTATTGAAAAAAATTAATTCGCGAAGTGCATCGCGTGCTGGAGAAATGCGCTGCAATAGCAAACCGAAATGATAATTATAAAATAATTTATTTCATTCAAATCAAAACAAAAAATTCGCGTGCATCGCGTACTCATGCGGTTCGAACGTAATAGTCTCCGCGAAGTGCATCGCGGTTGATGAAAATAATTGAAATCCATAAAGGAACGTATTTCAACATTTACTCAATCTACGTACCAAATTTGGGTTCCCTAACTCAATCTACAGAAGCTATGTAGTTAAGCAACTTTATTAAAACCTAGAAAAAAACAAGATGTCTCTGCGTAAAAATGGCAACGGTTGAGAAAATTTCAGCTCATTTTGTTTGGTGGGAGCCGCTGGAGATGCCAGTATGTACCAGGAACAGGGGCGGCTATTCGAAGGCGGCTATGGCGGCTAAGCCGCCTCCTCTATAATATTCCGTGTATCACTACTATATTATATTGAATAGTCAGCATTCAGCATATTCATATTAATCAAAATCATATTATTTTATGCACCTACATTATATAATGTAATTTATTAATTACGATAGAAGGTATTTACATTTACTGCTTACTGCATTTCATTAATTTAAAGATTTCATAACAACAGTGGCACCTACCTTCCTTTCAACCTACATTATATAATATAATTTATTAATTAAGATAGAAGGTATTTACATTTACTGCATTTCAATCATTTCAAGATTTGTGGCAACGCTGCCGCGGCTTAGAAAGGTATATTCTCAACGTTCATTATGCCTGCCACAGAAAAGCAAACAACGGTGCAAATACTCCGAATGAATACTTCATTGCAATAGAAAAGCAAAACACATGTAAATGGCAACACCGATAGAGACCAGTCTCATTCAATGTCGACCAATCACAACTATAGAATTTCGCGTGACATCGAGTGAATTCGTTGGAAAGCATTAATTGAATCGTAGTTACTAATGGCCGAAAACAGCAGCGTGTTTACTTATATTGCTCGCGTATTGTGTTAAAATGAGTTTGGTTACTGAAGTTAATTTCAAAAATTTCAATGGTGACTTAGTGGAATATTTGTTATCCCATAACTTTAGTGCACTAGTTATGAGGATAAAGTTTTGATAAAAACATTGCGACCTACCCCTGAATTAAACAATTTGGTGCAGCGTAACAGACAACAAAACCGCGGTTTTAATACAAGAAATTATGAGAGACATCCTTGCCTAACCGGATCACAGGTAAAAAATAAATTATTTTGTTGGCAGTGTTTACTTTTTACTAGGAAAAATGTCTCTGTTTGGGGCCGCTTAGGATTTGAGGATTTAATTCTATAGTTGAAAGTGAGGAATTTTTCACCGATAAAGTAACTTTAAATACCGCGCGGATTAATATCTTACTTACAAGATAAGGAATTTATATATTTTTTAAACATTTTTAAATTAATTTTTGAACAAACAGAAATAGTTTTTCAAATCTTACAGCACAAGTTTTCAGATGTAATTTACTCACGAAATCGGCTCAAGTTTCTTTTGGAAAAAATTTCAGAATTTCGTGCAGAAGTTTATTTAAAAAAACCTTTTTCTGTATTTCAAACTACTGATGATACGACTCAATTTAGCCCAAAACGAAAGAAATTCAGTTACGCAGATATGGAGCTTCACTATAAGCAAATATTTTATGAAATTTTGGATACTATTAGGGGTCAAATAGAAATAAGGTTCTCTGATTTGAAAGAACTGCATTTCTTCGACTTACTCAATAAAAATTTGTTCACCGGATTTTCGGCTAATTTTTCAGATAACCTTTTGGAAAATTTATGTCAAAAATACACTTTTTTTGATAAGGTGGCCATAAAAAGTGAACTGTGTGTTGTTTATAATGACAAAGAAATTTTGGGGAAAGATGAAAATCATGTGAGGTCTATTAAATACCTTTTTGATAATGATTTGAATCAAGATTCACCCCAAGTTTATAAAATCTTATGTCTAATTGTTTCTATCCCGGTGACATCGGCTTCAGTAGAGCGCTCGTTTTCCACTCTTAAGAGAATTAAAACTTATTTACGAAATTCAATGGCCCAGGATCGTTTGAAAAATATTAGTTTGTTGTCCATTGAAAAGGAATTGGTAAAACTTTTGGCGGAAGACAAAAAATTTTATGAGGATATTATAGATCATTTTGCTAACGTTAAAGATCGCAGAATTCCGCTAATCTTCAAAAATATATAATAACTTTTTATTTGCTCTCACCAGCTGTTAACAAATTCGTTAAGTAGGTAGGTAGGTACCTATTTTGTGAAAGAAAAAATTTGATGAATAGATGAATTGACTAATTGGCTGAGAAGAGTTTTTGTGAATATTGTAAATAGGAGTTGTAGGTCTCAAGGTAGACACTCGAAAGTGAAAACAAATTAATAGCTTAGGGTGCTTGTTTTACTTTGATTTTCTTTGAATTATATGGCGGTTGACCTTGAAATCCTAAAAATTTTCGCCTATGGTGTATTTTTTAACACCTCTTGTAGCCTCCTCAAACCAAAACCTCACGAGCCGCCACTGATATATATATATATATATATATATATATATATATATATATATATATATATATATATATATATATATATATATATATATATATATATATATATATATATATATATATATATATATATATATATATATATATATATATATATATATATATATATATATATATATATATATATATATATATATATATATATATATATATATATATATATATATATATGTATATATATATATATATATATATATATATATGTATATATATATATATATATATATATATATATATATATATATATATATATATATATATATATAATCTCTTGATAATTATTAGCAATAATAGGCTTGTTGAATCTTAGTAAACTTGATTTTATCAACTTTTTAATAAAATCGAGTTTTTTTAAGATTCAACAAGCCTGTTATTGCTAATAATTATCAAGAGATTAGAAATAGTTCACAGGCAACAACAATTCGAACAATTAATTATATATATATGTATATATATATATATATAAATAAATATATATATATATATATATATATATATATACAGTGGCGTAGATAGCTTTTTGCGATGGGGGGGATATGACTTAGTGCAAAATTTCATAAGTTTTTCATCTAAAATTCTATTTTTGTTTATAAAAATAATCTTTCATGTAAATAATACAACATAAGCAGAAAAGTTAAATTAAATTGCAAAAAATTCAAATTATTTGAATTGGAAAAAATTTATTGAAAATCAGTGAAAAATTGAATTATATTTAATTGGATATATACATCATTGAAAATATTCTTCGAAAAATCAGAGTAGAAAATCTAGTTTTCGGCGTTTTTTGACAATCCATCTATGAGTTAGTCAGCTGTGATTCCATTGTCACGATGAATTGCCAGAGCAGCCAAACCTCTCAATAACAAAAAATTGGACAAACATGAGTTTTTAATTAGCAATGAATTTTATATATTCAGAAGGGTCATTACAAGTCCATTTTTTTTATCGTGCTCCTTTGAATCGTTTTTATTCGCTTCAAATGTCGATACCGGCAGCGTAGATTATATTCTGAGCAACATGATATTCAAAAAAATTCTAGGCAATCATCCAGCTCTTATTGAATTTTTAGGCTTATTATCGCCCCTACGAATTAAATATTTCTTCCACACTTTCAACTAACGAGAACAGCAGGTGTGGCAGTGAGAAATTTTTGATAAAGCTCTTCAGTTTTGATGAATTTATCAGCTACTTTGTCAATTTCGTATAAATCATGCTAGAAAAACACCGAAAATCTTTCTACTACATTAAGTCTAGTCAACAAGTGCTTTTTTGTTCAAATTTGTTCAACAGTCTCGGAAAAATATGAGCAAGGTGTCGCTCGATTCTGAATGGCATGTAGATGTTTTTTTTAAGTTAAGAACAATATCCTGAAAGAAGGGAGTTTGGTTTTTTGCCCATATGTCAAAAATTGATTGAGATTTTTGAAATTTGAAACATTCGAAAAGAAGAGTAAATTTC
>JARQZK010003092.1:0-10000 GCA_030704885.1 Cynegetis impunctata | reverse complement strand
TAGGAAAAACGTCGATAGAAAATTAAATAAAATAAAAAGAACAGATAAGTCTCATGCTATGTAATAAGAAAATAGTAAATACCTTCATTTTATCTTGTTGTTATTACTGAGAACAAACTAGAACCCATATATGTTTAACCAATCTCCCTGCTAGCTCGGGCGTGAATATATCTTAAAAGGGAGAGTGGTTACAACTATAAGACCAGTCAATCTCGATTGTTCATTCTGATTTAGATATAGAACATATAGTCCAAATGCATCACTTCCAAATAAATAAGTGCTTGCTTGAAAAAACAGCTGCGTTGCCCCTACTCGTATTACCCAAAGTAATAGAACTTGCCGTTAAATCAAAGGTTGTGATACATCCCAAACATAATTATCTCATTAGTCACCATCACTATGGCTTTTGAAGTTGCTGTAGGAAATTGGTGACTTACTCGCACATATTTGGACAAGCGTTGTAGAAAATTGACGGGAATTATTAGCAGTTTCCCTAGATATCATTCGACTGATTTTGGCACAAGACATTGTTATAGAAGATTGAATGCTATGGCCTTCCCGAATAGCTGATTGGCTAGATGGAAAAATTCATTCATAAAGGTCAAATGAGTATTGTGAACATAGATCCGCATACTGTTTGTTAATGACGGTGTGCCTCAAGGGTCTTTCTTGTCACTGACGCATTTTCTTGTATATATCCTTGATCTTCTGCATTCGGCTAACAAAATTAGAACTTCGTTGACGATTACCAAAAAGAAGCCTGGCAGTGCATCGACATCTAGAAGTCAACTTTCTGCTCCACAAATATCTTTCTCAATATACTTTCTAACTAGGGATGTGATGAATCAGTTGCTTTCAATGCCCATAAAGAACAAGCAAGATAAACCTCTCCCATCGATCCTCAATTATTATTGGATACCCAAATTATTAAGCCAACCAATAAACTTCATCTGAGAATCGGCGCTAATTCAAATCATGATATGGTATAAAAAGTCTTCATCATTGCCAAGTCAGCTACACAGAATCTTAGTTATATTTTTCGTGTTAAAATCAAAGCAGATCTTGCTGCTGAATAAGGCTCAAGTTCGTCCAGCATTGCAATGCTTGTAGCTCTGCACCTGGTTGCTACTTGAACCTATCTGACTCATTTCAAAGAAGAGCAGTGAGGCTTATAGATGACTCGTCATTAACCTCTCATCTCCATTCATTCAAACGATGGAGAAATTTCGGTGACTAATGAGCGTAGCTCCACTCCTCCCTGATTTTGGCTTTCGGTTGTAAAGCTTCTGCGACTAGACCAATGACCCGTTCTGCACCAAATTTGCCACGATGATAGCAAAGGGCTCGACGTTGGTTTAGAAAATTGGACATGCCATAGAGGAATAATCACTGAATTGTCAATTCTGCATTCACGTCCTACCTCCATGTAAGCCTCCATATCATCAGGAAGCTTATGGACACCCAATTGTTCAAAGTACAAGTGCTGTGCTCCTTCGTTTCATCTGTGCGCTTGCACTTGTGGTCGTCCCACTTTTTAAAAGATTCTTATCACACCATTTACATCATGCAGTACAATAATTACCTAGTCCTACTAGGAGTACAATTCACTGGCCACACAAGGTTTGCATATAAGACACACCAATGTGGCCGAACAGCCAAAACATCATTTTTGCAGAAGGCGTTTCTTTGCTGAACTGCAGATCTATAGAACACTCTGCCTTCAAAAGAGGTTTCAATTTGCAGCAGTTTGAATCTAGAACGAACCATAATCTCGGGGTGCTCGAGAGTTGTAAATGTTCGCATTTCCCATGAGTTGCTCATAAACAAAATTGAAAATTTGTTTTCAGAAGATTGATCCTGTCTGTTCTACTTATAATTCATACATTCAAAGTATTCAGGGAGTTTTCAAAGTGCCCATTTCCCCATAGACCCACTACCTGATCGTTCAGATGTGATTTATTGAAAAACTGTTTACCGCAGGGAGATTTCCATAGAGTTAGCTTGACAGCTCCGCCACAAACTGCAGATCCCGTATTTCGTCGAAACGCCAGTCAATTTAAACGAACTTAATCGACGTTCGAAACTCACATCCTTCGAAATTCTCCCGACGTTATCAATCACAGCAGAGGCGAACTCGATTTTCGGATCGGAAACAACCGTCATGAATCATGTTTTTCCGGGACGGGCCAGAGAGAGTAAATCCGATGAAAAATGGGTTAATTGGTTGGATTTTTTACGATTTGCTATAGTCGAATAAACCGATGATGACAAATGATGTAGGTTTTTCACATAGTGGAATATATAAGGGTGGGCTCGCAGTTATTTGAATTATGACGACTTCCCGACACTTCATCCATCTTTTCAAACTAATATAGATTTGAATAATAAGTTATTAGGTGGGACCAATTCTATTTGTATTATATATGGATGACCCAGTGTACAATGTAGAGACTCACACAGCAGTACTATTTGGTGACGATACAACTTTAGTTAGTAAAATAAAGTCTAGGAGGGAGTTGAGAGTACATACGGAAAAACCCATCCAAGATGCTGAAACTTTGTTAACCGCGAACAATCTATCCCTTAACATCAGAAAGTCCCAAATACTAACATTTTCAAAAAGAATAATGAAAGAACCAGACCAGGTTAAATTATTGGGTTTTACGTTGGACAGTTCGTTGATATGGTCGGCACATGTTGGGATCCTTTGCAGGAAGCTCAGTGCAGCTGTTTTCAGCATCCGCATCATCAAATACATGATGGGAATGAGACATGCGTTGACTACCTATTATGCCAATTTCCACAGCTTGGCTACGTATGGTATCATACTTTGGTGAGCCTCGCACGGGAGGATATTCCTGAAGCAGTACGAGCGTTGTTTGGAGTGGCCCGGTTAATGAGCTGTAGAGAACTTTCCAGGGTGCTAGGGATGTTGACCTTGGCGTGTTGTTACATTCTGCAGTGTCTGACTTATTTTCATGAACACAAGGAAAAATTTCTCCAACACACATCTTTTCATGAACATAATACAAGGAAACGTGATAACTATATCCTTCCCAAACATCGCTTGGAAAAAACACAAAATTATTATAACTATATCGCCATTAAATTATATAATAAGCTACCTTTCAACAACAAGATTCTGAGCAATGCAAAGTTCAAGAGAACACTAAAGAAAACCTTACTGGAAAGCTGTTTCTATAGCATTGAGGAATTTATGTCAAATTACTTTTGAGCGCCTGTTACATGTAATTTACATGTTACATGTGATTTACGTGTTAAATGTGATTTCTATGTATATTTAAATATGCTTGTGATTTTTATTGTATTTAAATATGCTTGTTTGTGACGTTTATGAGATTTTACACTCAATTATTTGTATTAAGTTGAAATTTGATTGTATTGACTTGCTATGTAATTGTTGATATTGAATAAATTTCTATTGTATTCTATTAATATATTTGTTCTCTCGACGAAAATCTACATATTCGGTCTAAACAGAGAATTTGTGGTTTCTAATATATTTGACAGATGGCGCTATGGGTTGTTATTCATATAGTAGTTCGGACGCGATTTGTATAAGGAAACAATAAGAAATATGTGAATTCACTACGTGTCGAGTATGCTGCACTGAAGAGATCTGATAAAATCAAAACAGATGTAAGCAGATCTTGATTCGGATTGACTTGTTATTTTCTATAATTCACTGTTATGTTGTGAATGCAAATTTCGCGTCGAGGAATACATATAATCAGCTCTTTTGGAGGATTGTTCGATAATTTAAAATTATTGAAGAATTTTTCTTAATCATTTTATTTGATATACAAATATATTTATAAACTCCGAAATTATTCAGTTTATCTTTTCTATCTCCGGCATTGAGAAGATAATCTTCAATCTTACATGACAAGAGCTGTCATAATAAAATGTGAAGTTTATATTATTGTCAAAGCCGCCTACACATAGATACACGAAATCGTCTCAATGGCAACAAGAAATGGTACATTCGATATAATATCTCATTCAGAAAATTTTCGAAATCACTGCAGAAATATTGTTTATTTTTTAGGTTATTATTTGCCTTTTCAGACAAATATTTCCATTATTTCTGGAAGGTCTTAATTTGACCGTAATGATAATTGTGAAAAATGGAAGAACATGACGTGATTCGTACGATAGGAATTAAAAATCCGGACACCCTACTGCGTAGCACTAGGAATGATAAAACCCCTCCGCGCATGTGCATGTCGTAATGCTTGATAAATCTATCGCAGATCATTTTTCCTCATGGTGACTATATCGGGAAATGTATAGTATTTGAGATATAATCCAAAATATGAGTGAAATTCATAATTTTTACTAATTGTTTTATTTCTAGGTGGCGCCACGTCAATATTATTTGAATGTATTATATAAATCAAGAAACTACACATTAAATGTTATCATTTTATTTCATTATTGTAAAAATCGGTTTAGGTTTAAGATTTATAGATAGCACCACATGTCTATGGACAAAAAAATCTAGAAAACGCTATAATTTTTTTATTCTTCGTGGGGAAAAATTCTTGAAAACACTTTTCTTATGAAATCATATGTGTTTTATCGATATCCGTTGGAATTTTTCAAATCGGACCAGCTACTAACTTTTTGTCGTGAGACTATAACCCCTTAGCTTCGCCTCGGGGTAACAATGAGTTTTCACTAAGAATAATTAATAGTTTAATTTCGAAAAAAGAGAAACATTTCATCAATATGCAATTATATGGACCATACTGCAATAGTAAAAATAAAAATGAACAAAAGTTTGTGAGCATCCCTTATACGCACATCCCCTCTTCGAAGATCATTCAATTCTTCAAAAATAATAAAACTAAAAAAACACTTCCAATATGTAAACAAAAAAATTACAAAAAAAATATTTTTTTTCACACGCATCAGCAGATATCTGTCGTTTCAAACCTCTCTAACGGTTTATAATACGATAATCAAACCTCATTTTGATTACTGCCCTTCCTTATTATTTCTTCTCAATTCAAACTGTATCTCATCATTACAGAAACTGCAAAATAGGGGAATGAGAATACTGTTGAAATGTAACAGGTACACTCCCATAATAAGTATGCTGCAGGTTCTTGATTGGCTATCAGTTAAGGACAGATTTTTTTATTATTCTATGATTTTTATTTTCAAAATAATAGCAGGAAAACTTCCTACCTACGTCGACCAATTCATCATTTATCAAAATGAAATTCATGATTATCCTACAAGGGGAAACATGAATTTTTATGTGACAAGAACAAACTACACGAGATCAATGAATTCACTATTCCACCGAGGACTTATTGAATACAACAAGCTTCCAAAGGACATTATAAGTTGCAGTTCTGTTATACATTTCAAAAAATTACTTATAGATTACCTAAAATCAAAATATATCTAAATCAGTTTGGGGTTTATTTACCGCGTCTGCACCGTTTCACTTGTTTTGGACTTATAAAATATGTAAAATAGTATAATTTTCATTTGTTTCCGTTTGTTTTGTTTTTCGTTGACATTTTGTGTTCTTTCTCAGCAGATTTTCTACTAAAATGTTATTATTGTTAAGATGTAACATTTGTTTATATATTGTATATTAGGATACCTATATTAATAAACTTACTTTACTTTTACTACATTCTTCTCAATGACCAGTTGGATTGTTAAATCTCTAATAATTTGGAAAATCCATCGATTATATTTTACCACCCCCAGGTACCGAATCGAAATAAGTTTATTTTCAAGTGATGTCTTTGTAATATGTATTCAGTATCGATAATGCTGTAAAAGGCGCAACTAGTCGAATAATAGTAAAAGTGATACTTTTTGCGTCGAGACAAATTTAGTCGAGCCACAAAACGTGCGTTTCTCCAAATAAAACATGCGACTTTTTCGCGAACGATGTTTTTTCTTTTTTTTGAATTAAATTAATTGGCTTTGGTCAGAGTCATTAGCCAGCAGAATGACAGGGATACATCAACGCCAAGGTGCTCGTCATGGCGATTTTACTCTTCATACACAAACAGACTTGAGCATCGGAACAAGGGTTTCTTAATACACAGGGATAAAAAGGAGGACAGAGGTAATCTACGTTGACTATTTCATACTTCTAATTTAATGTTTTGTATATATTCATACAAACTGACATACACGGCTAGGTTCTTCAATGATAGTGAGAATCCTAAATTATATGGTGATACCGGAAGTCCGTAAAAGAAAGTTAGAGCAATGATGTCTATAATTACTACACTGTAGTAAGAGATGATCCGTGGAACCAAACGGTGTTCAAACGATAGAATTAAGATAATAGTTTTAAGAACGATTAGATGTAAAAAAACGTAAAAATAGATTGCTTTGCTCACTGGTTTTGTAGGTGTCAACAACACAAATTTAACAATTCAACAAAATAATTGTCAAAAACATTAAGAGCCCTTTCAGACTAGGATACTGTATCCGAGATACTGTATGCGAGATACAGAATTTAGGCCAGATACAGTCAAGATACTTTTGTTAGAATATAATTTTATCAGTACAATATCAGTGCTGTACGGTACTTTTTATGAAATGGACATTGAAGAGTGCGCTATGCTGTGGTATATTATATTTCTGGGCCCTAACTACAGTGTACCATGTATAATTTATTTCCGTAACTTACAATTTACTTGATAGTTTGCGAACAGTTACTAGATAGTAGTGCACTGATTAATACAAATTAAACAACAATTCGCTTATCTAAAAGGTTTTCACTGCAATCCGTAAAAACTTAAAAGCAATATAAATTAACGAATAAACTCATTATTCATCGCTAATAAACAATATTATTGAAATATTTCATTGAATTTTTGTTATCCATCTTGAGAAGATTATTGTAAAAATCAGTAAGCTTTCGACAAATAATCGTCTTGTTTCGAGAATTTTTAATAATATAATGATTTGATTTATTTAGCTAATGAATTTATGCATTCCTTTTTTAATGCACTGTATAATTACTTTTATAAATATACCTACCATATTCATTTTGTTGAACAATTGTCATTTCTTCAAAATTTTCACACATCTGTTTGGTAATTTCCACCCAACATTTTTGTTTCATATTTCTGTCGAAATGATTTTCATTACTTGTATCCCATATACAAGAATTCGGTTCTACCAAACTTATAAATTTCTCGTTATCAAAAACTTTATTCTCCATGGTACAATCAAAAAACCGTTCTATTCCACTTCATTTCTACTAATAAATAATAAAAATATTGTACACCTATTGTGCTTTTTGAATCGCAAAAGTATGCAACTATGAACAGGTCCATAAGCCACTATGATAATTCGGTATCCCGGATTCGGATACTGTCGCCGGCGGCTGAATGAGCGAGATTCAGAAATTTAGTATCGCGATACGGTATACTGTGCTGCATGCAGTGTGAAAACGTACATATAAACGCATGTATTTTCTGTATCTGGGATACGCGTATCTCGGATACAGTATCCAAGTGTGAAAGGGCTCTTAAAGTCACTTAGCACCTTTATAACTTGTTATAAAATTTTTCTTACAGGTTACCTTATCTCAGATTCGGAACCAAACTGTACGCCGCCCGACGTTCTTGAAATTGCCGTGAGCGTACAAAAAAGTGTACTTTTTTGTACGCTCACGGCCGGACAGAAAAGTAAAAACAAAATGACTGTGAAATAAAACTTCAACATTGAGAACTGAGGTTAAAAAATTCGTCATTTTTTGACGTTTGCGGAAAAAAAGTTATTTTCTGTTTTTGGTTTTTAGACAAGTGTTTTACTCATTATTTATTCTTCAATCATAGGTAAATCCAACGGAAGCCTTGTAATATAGCAATATCTGTTTCTACAAGGAGCTACGTGAAGAACCCAATCTAAAATCATAACCCTGATAAAATTGAGTAACAACTTGCTCCTGGCAAAGTAAGAACTGTTTCGATTTACTCCATTGTACGCAGTGCCATCTGAATAAAAATGGGGTAGGAGTTTACCAACCTTGAGTTTACCAAAATTGGGTCCAAACGACTTATTTGGATATCTACTACACGTGGTTGCTCTGTTTCCCAGCAATTTTGGGACATCCTATATTATATATATATGTATATATATATATATATATATATATATATATATATATATATGTGTGTGTGTGTGTGTGTGTGTGTGTGTGTGTGTGTGTGTGTGTGTGTGTGTGTGTGTGTGTGTGTGTGTGTGTGTGTGTGTGTGTGTGTGTGTGTGTGTGTGTGTGTGTGTGTGTGTGTGTGTGTGTGTGTGTGTGTGTGTGTGTGTGTGTGTGTGTGTGTGTGTGTGTGTGTGTGTGTGTGTGTGTGTGTGTGTGTGTGGAACTGGATAGCCAATGGTACATTCAACTCATATAATTTACTCCACATAATCTCATATAATAAATAAGAGAAAGCCGTGGAGAAATGATTTTTACCGTAACTTTATAAAGAAATAAAAAACTAACTTTTCACAGGTTGAAATAAAAATCTATTGAGTTTCGTCATAACATTGACTCCATCTCGTACTAAATTATGGCATTACAGAACAATCTATTTATACGAAAAAATGAACATAACAGAGGGGTTCGCAGAGAAACTAAATAACAATAAGTGTTTTACTCATTATTTATTCTTCAATCATAGGTAAATCCAACGGAAGCCTTGTAATATAGCAATATCTGTTTCTACAAGGAGCTGCGTAAATAACCCCATCTGAAAACATAACCCTGATAAAATTGAGTAACAACTTGCTCCTGGCAAAGTACAAACTGTTTCGATTTACTCCATTGTACGCAGTGCCATCTGAATAAAAATGGGGTAGGAGTTTACCAACCTCGAAACTAATGGTCTGTCTCGGAACAACAACGTCGTGATCAGATAAAATGCACGTCTCTGAAATGTCTCAACGACTTCTTGACATTCTTTATCGAATAACGGACTAAAATGAAGAGTTTCGCGGGACCTATTAGATTATCGTTCCGAATAATTGAATATCGGCAGGAGTTCCGGAATTCAGGATCGAGGAGGAGTTAAAATTTATAGCAGCAATTCGGGGTTTACGAGAAGAAATGTGATCTCTGTAGAATTTATACTTGGAGTTGTGTACCTCCCATAAAATTAACCAAGCTAGTTAGTCGAGTACTTAGCGTACGCTGGCTAGTATTTGCGAGGTCTCGGGTTCAAACCCCATTGCCGACTGGTCTGCCATGAGTTTTTTCAGAGGTTTCCTCATGGTAATGTAAATCACTGCTTGCAAACTTACAAGGCGAATGCTGGGCCAGTATTAATCCTCTGAGCCCTACCCACACTTCCTATGTTCCATAAATATCCCGTCTCACCTATCCTTAATGCACTTGTACATACAAGTGTATCCTCTGATCTGGCTGAAGGAGTTAATCCCAAACTCAAGCTGCCCGCCTCCTTGACACATACCTACTTCAGGGAAGAATGAATGTTTCCTGTCCTTTTTTCCATGAAATTACTTTAGATGCGGAAATTTTTCAATCATTCTGATAATTTAAACAATAATTTTGAGCGAAGCAAGAATTTTTTATCTGAATTTGAACTTTTCCTAACCTACATGTATGCTAGCGATTGCCGTTTGAATTTTGATGACACAAAAGGCCGTTCGTTATAGTTATTAACGTAACAAGGCCGATATGTAGCAAATAACGGATGAGGTTGGATATTGTAATCCGAGGCGCAGTCGAGGATTATAACTAACCGAATCCGTTATTTGCGTTAAAATTTTTTGTAATCCCGTTGAAAGATTATATTTTGATTCCGAAGAAAGAAAGAACCCCCTACCTCGCAATTCTAAAGAAAAATCCCAACGTCGTGCACTCTAATGTCATGGAACAGTTTGACAGTTTTATAAACAACGTCAGTTTTTTGTGTTCTCGAGTTCGCTTTAACGACGACCATGGATGAAATTGATGAAATTGAGGAACAAAATC
>JARQZK010003091.1:42500-88641 GCA_030704885.1 Cynegetis impunctata | reverse complement strand
TCACGACCATCAATCATTAGTTAATACGGTCCTGTCCCGAACACCTGGTCTGACAATAGGAACAAAAGAACTGCCACCCGCTTTTGTGCAGAGATATTCGCGTCAACCTTTTGTGTGTTTTCTTAGAAATATTACACACGTCGAATAACTAATGTCAGGGGTGGATTTCTTACGAATTTTGGTCTAAATTTGAAGAAAAATTCAATTCTCACGATCCTCAATCATTAGTTAATACGGTCCTGCCCTAACATCTGCCCCAAACAATAGACCTGGTCTAACAATAGGAACAAAAGACTGCACCGCACAATAGGAACACCTGGCCTAACAAAAGACTGCACCGCACAATAGGAACAATAGACCGGCCATGATTTATGACCTTGAGCTGTCATCATCAATCAATTTTAATGGCTCTGGGTGCCCTACTTCTACTGGTATTTATCCATTGAACACTCAAATTTTTCCAGTTGCATGAGCATACTAGAGAGCCACCAACAGTAGTCACCGATTTAGAAGATACTTCCGATCCATCTTCCAGCACTAAAAACACGGAATATGTTACTCCGGATCGTTTACGTCCTCTTCCAAAAATCGCTGCCCCCAAATCTGAAAAAGGGGGAAAATCACGTATATATACTGACACCCCGGAGAAGGATCGTTTAATGGAACTGGAAAGGAACAGAAACATGAAAAAAGCTGCAGCTGAAAAAAAGGAAGCGGCTAAAAAAATAAAAAATAGGGCTGAATTTTATTCTTCAGATTCAGCAGAATCAGAAACATTCAGCGTTGCTGACACAGACGATTCAATTGGGTCATTATACGAAACACTAAGTGATTTCGATGATATAGACGACGATTATAGTAGAAATGATTGACCCAGAGCCATTAAAAATGATTGATGGTGACAGCTCAAGGTCATAAATCATGACAAGTCTATTGTTATACATGACAGGTGGGCGGCACCCAGAGCCATTAAAATTGATTGATGATGACAGTTCCAGGAAGTCGTCTATTGTTCCTATTGTTTGGGCCGGTCTATTGTTCCTATTGTTCGAGGGCAGGTGTGCAGTCTTTTGTTATACCCGATCTATTGTTAGACCAGGTGTTCGGGGCAGGACCGTATTAACTAATGATTGAGGATCGTGAGAATTGATTTTTTTTCACAAATTTAGACCAAAATTCGTAAATCGTATGAAATCCACCCCTGACATTAGATATGGGTGCAGGTAATATTTCTAAGAAAACACACACACAAAAGGTTGACGCGAATAACTCTGCACAAAAGCGGGTGGCCGGTCTTTTGTTTCTATTGTTTGGGCAGGTGTTCGGGACAGGACCGTATTAACTAATGATTGATGGAGTTGAATATTTTTCAAATTTAGACCTAAACATATCCAACGACAAGTATATTTTTATGAAATAAAAGAATTCTTTTTGAATATAAATAATTTTATTTGAATTTAGAACTCTACATATGAAAAACGCTGTATAAAATGTAGCTCAATGTTTTTCTGAGAAATTGTTCAATTACTTACGCAATTATTAAATCACGTAAAACATATTTGAAAAATCCATAAATTAATGATTAGGCAGGATGCGAAATTTTTTATTATAGATCTCATATTTTCTTTTTCTGTTTAACTTTATTACTACTTCATAAATAATTAATTGAATTTATGATTCCGGGATACCTTTTACTAATGAGTTGTACGTATATTCAATTTGGTGAGATTGAATAATTTATTGAACTTTTTTCCATATAAGATTCATATAGGTAAGAAACCCACATTACTTTACTTTCCACGATAGCAGTTTCCACGATCCCCACCCATTCTCCATGCATACCTGTTGTTGTGCAATCGCCGAAAGTTAACGAAGAAACCCGAACGCCTTTCTACGATATTACAAGGATGACTCACCCCCTATGTATGAATTGCTTGTAAAATATTATTTCAATATTGAGAATATTGTGTTAGATAGTATCATTTGATAGAGATATTATGTGTAATTGTATATAAATATGATTAAATGTATGATATTATATAACAATAAACTTTATTTCAGAAAATTTATTTATCTAATTACAAACCTTCTTATTTGAAACACTAAATTATTAAAAAATGTAATTTGAACATTCGTTTACATGCATTATAATAAGCCCCGATAAACTTATCAATCAAAACTGTTATTCAATCAAATCTTTTCAGATGTAATTACGAACAAAAATCTGAAATTTCATAAAACCTATTAGGTAATTATATGAATATAAATAATTAATTGAATTTATGATTCCTGGATACCTTTTTACTAATGATTTGTACATATATTCAATTTGGCGAGATTGAATAATTTATTGAACTTTTTTTCATATAAGATTCACAAATTTTTTTATGGAAGAACAAAATAATTTAAGTAACTCTTTTCCTATAAGATGTATGAAATTCATCAGATCAATCAGATTTTATTTCTTTGATTAGGCGGAATGCGAAATTTTTAATGCAATTTTTATAAGATTCATGAAATTTTTTCATGAAGAACAAAATAACTTAGGGAACTTTATTACAGAAAATTTATTTATCTAATGACAAACCTTTTTTATTTGAAACACTAAATTATTAAAAAAATGTAATTTGAAAATTCATTTACATGCATTATAACAGTTCTCTCATACTAAGGTGAATAAAGCGTACACGTATAAATTTTTAAAAGACCTAAATCCCATGTGTGATAAATCAGTTGTAAATATCGTATATTATTACGATGAATGACGGACAGCTTTTTGAATAAGAAAAACTTTCCATATGAAATATAGACAAAACCTCCTAGTGTTTAAAAATTATGATACTAATACGATCAATATTATATAAATAAATTTGATAGGAAGTTAAGTATTATGTATTTAATTCAACTTAAGATTATAAATTATAACCCATACTTTGTATGAAGTAGTAATAAAGTTAAATTATTAATTCATTCTATTATTCTACATTGAAAATTTAATAATTTTATAATTGCATACATACTTTATAACAATCACATACCTTGCCATGCCAAAAAAAAAACCCCCACACATCTATACTAAACGGATAAAATTGTTATTGAATATATGATTCCTAAATTCATTGTATAAATGATTTGTTCGGCATTCAATTTTGGTGAACATAGAAATTAAATAACTTATGCAATTTATATAAGATTCATGAAATTTTTTTCATGAAGAACAAAATGACTTAGGGAACTTTATTACTGAAAATTTTATTCATCTAATTACAAACCTTTTTATTTGAAACACTAAATTATCAAAAAAATGTCAATATTTACAGATGTAATTACGAACAAAGATCATACTTATTAGGTATTATATGAATAAAAATAATTTATTGAATATATGATTCCTGCATTCATTGTGTGAAATGATTGTCCATGAAAGCAAAAAGTTTAATTATTCTCTCTCTTAGTTGGAAATATTTTTCTAAAACTTCATCTATGTAAATAAAACTAAATTCACTTTCTCTTTTTACATTCCAACGAAAATTAATTTCTGGTTTCCCTAAATGAAATAAAGATATCCCATAATTATAAACATACAATACAATAGTACCTAGTCCTCCAAAATGAAATTGATGCAGTTCATACATTGGCCAATCGATAAACTCATCAATAGAAATTTATAAAAAACTTATTGAATCAAATCTTTACAAATGTAATTACGAACAAAGATCAGAGAATACTTATTAGGTATCTATATGAATAAAAATACTTTATTGAATATATGATTCCTGCATTCATTGTGTAAATGATTTGTCCATGCATTCAATTTGAGTGAACATCGAAATTAAAATAACCTACAATGCACTTTTTATAAGATTCATATAGGTAAGAAACCCCCATTACTTTACTTTCCACGACCCTCACCATTCCTCCATGCTTACCTGTTAGTTTGTGCAATCTCCGAAAATTACCGAAGAAACCCGAACTCCGGCCCCCGATTGTTGTGAATAAAAGCGCGTCTAAAATATTAGAAATAAAGATATCCGGTAATTATAAACAGTATAATAGTACCTAGTCCTCCAAAATTGAAAATTGATGCATTTTCATATTGCTTTAATGCATTTATATTGGCTAAACTCATAACTTATCAATCAAAAATGTGTTATTCAATCAAATCTTTTTAGATGTAATTACGAACAAAAATCTGAAATTTCATAAAACCTATTTAGGTAATTATATGAATATAAATAATTAATTGAATTTATGATTCCTGATTACCTCTTTACTAATGATTTGTATATTCAATTTGAGTGAGATTGAATAATTTATTGAACTTATGTAATATAAGATTCACAAATTTTTTTATGGAAGAACAAAATAATTTAAGGTAACTATTTTTCCTATAAAATGCATGAAATTTCACTCAGATCATCAGATTTTATTTCTTTGTTTGGGCAGAATGTGAAATTTTTTATTATAGATCTCATATTTTCTTTTTTTCTGCTTAATTTTATGTATATACATTTGTACATATATTCAATTTGGTGAGATTGAATAATTTATTGACCTTTTTTTTTCATATAAGATTCACAAATTTTTTATGGAAGAACAAAATAACTTAAGTAACTCTTTCCCTATAAAATGCATGAAATTCATCACAGATCAATCAGATTTTATTTCTTTGATTAGACAGAATGCGAAATTTTTTATTATAGATCTCGATATTTTCTTTTTTTAGACAAACCTCCTAGTGTTTTTAAAAAATTATGATTTACTACATACGATCAACATTATATAAATAAATTGATAGGAAGTTAAGTATTATGTATTTAATTCAACTTAGATTATAAATTATAACCCATACTTTGTATGAAGTAGTAATAAAGTTAATTATTAATTTCATTCTATTATTCTACATTGAAAAATTTAATAATTTTATAATTGTATGCATACTTATAAACAATCACACATACCTTGTCATGTCAAAAAAAAAAAAAATCCCACACATATCTATACTAAACGGATAAAATTGTTATTGAATATATGAGTCCTACATTAATCGTATAAATGATTTGTCCATGCATTCAATTTGGTGAACATCGAAATTAAATAACTTATGCAATTTTTTGTATAAGATTCATGAAGAACAAAATAACTTAGGGAACTTTATTACAGAAAATTTATTTATCTAATTACAAACCTTTTTATTTTGAAACAATAAATTATTTTAAAAAAATTTCAAATATTAGAAGTAAATAAAACGGGGTAGACGATAAATGTATACGATTGATGAATATCTTAAAATCATAACATTACTAGAAATACTGTTTTAGAAAATATAAACATGTATTCGATTAGGAAAGAATAAAATATAGAGGATAAACATACCCAACGATAAGTATATTCTTTATGAAATAAAAGAATTCTTTTTGAATATAAATAATTTTATTTGAATTTAGAACTCTACATATGAAAAACGCTGTATAAAATGGTGCTCAATGTTTTTTCTGAGAAATTGTTCAATTACTTACGCAATTATTAAATCTGGTAAAAAACATATGAATTACATAACTTGCTTGTGAAACATAAAACTACTTTTTGAAAGATATGAAACTTTATTACCAAATTTGGGCAGAAGTTCATAAAATATATTTCACAACTTTGAAAAGTTGGGTAGGCTATCGAAATTTTTCAGGAAGCAGACGTCTTTTATTAAATTGTACCGAATAAATTTTAGATTCTGGTTGCTACACTATATGATAATTTTTTGATAACGTGCTATTTTTTCTAGGGATCTGAAATTCGTTCACAAAACTCTTGAATTTTTTAGGAAGTTTTTCCCGTTGATCGCAAAAAACTGTTGAAAAAGATTTTCCGAAATATCATTACATACCTTTGAAAGTACTATTCCATATATTTTAGTTTTGATCATTAATTACTACAATTAGATGACCATCAGCTATTTTCTAGTTTTTAATTTCAAAAATTGAATTTACGTATTCTGCAAATAACCCGTCCTTTTGTTTCTTGAAAAATCAAAAATTGATATGATTGAAACTTTTTTCGTATACATGAAACGGTTCGAATGCTTAAATAGACTTTTATGGAACTTTTTTTCATATAAGATTCACAAAAATTTTTTATGGAAAAACAAAAATAACTTTACATGCAATAAGATGCCTGAAATTTTTTTTCATCAGATTTTATTTCTTACGGCTTGCTCAGGGAACGCATTCATAAGTGAAAAAATTTTTGAATTTGTATTATTTTTTATCATTGACAGTTTACACGCGATCTAAGTTATATTTGATAAACTCACTAGAACGTATGCTAATCTGTGAAAAATGTTAGTATGTTTCTTTGCTCTTATTAGTGGTCTTCTGATGATGCCGTCCTCCGTTGAATACGCTGATTGTTCACCTGTTTGTGCTTCCAAGTTGGTTGAAGTGAAGTGGGAGGGAGTCTCTATGAACCAACCTTACCACTTTCGACTAGATATGCACGTTTCTGGTCGATCACTACAATAAAGCACTTGCACGTTATCGATTAATGTTCACTGATCCGATTATTCGGATTTATTGATCAATATCCGTATCGATTGACCAAATGTTTGAGCGTTATAGAGTTGTGGCCTGTATATGTACGTTTTTATAGATAAACACCATGGTGTATTTAGATATATATTTTATGTTAAAATTGAGATGATATATACACAAGGGTGACTAAGAATTGACGTCTTGTTACTGTCTTCTTAGCGTCTCTTGTTCGTATTTTCGCTACCTGATCCTACCATCGCACACCCTAAACGCCAGGGCAGGGATAACAATTTTTTGCGTTCTAACTTATTTCTTCGTTCAAAAATATTTTTAATCATTGCAAACAGGTTTTTGTACTGATATGCGACAACTTTGCAAAAGTATATCTGAGCGATGCAAAAAAAAATTATACATATGCATAAGTTTAACTGTTGCGATGATTAAAAAATATTTTGAACGAAGGAAATATAGCATAGAACGCAAAAAAATTGTTATCCCTGCCCTGGCGTTTAGGGTGTGCGATGGTAGGATCAGGTAGCGAAAAAACGAACAAGAGACGCTAAGAGACAGTAACAAGACGTCAATTCTTAGTCACCCTTGTGTATATATCATCTCAATTTTAACATAAAATATATATCTAAATACACCATGGTGTTTATCTATAAAAAACGTACATATAGCAGGCCACAACTCTATAACGCTCAACATTTGGTCAATCGATACGGATATTGATCAATAAATCCGAATTAATCGGATCAGTGAACATTAATCGATAACGTGCAAGTGCTTTATTGTAGTGATCGACCAGAAACGTGCATATCTAGTCGAAAGTGGTAAGGTTGGTTCATAGAGACTCCCTCCACTTCACTTCAACCAACTTGGAAGCACAACAGGTGAACAATCAGCGTATTCAACGAGGACGGCATCATCAGAAACCACTAATAAGAGGCAAAGAAACATACTAACATTTTTCACAGATTAGCATACGTTCTAGGTGAGTTTTATCAAATATAACTTAGATCGCGTGTAAAACTGTCAATGATAAAAATAATACAAATTCAAAATTTTTTCACTTATGAATGCGTTCCCTGAGCAAGCCGTAAGATAATAAAATCTGATGAAAAAAAATTTCAGGCATCTTATTGCATGTAAAGTTATTTTTGTTTTTCCATAAAAATTTTTGTGAATCTTATATGAAAAAAAAAGTTCCATAAAGTCTATTTAAGCATATCGAACCGTTTCATGTATACGAAAAAAGTTTCAATCATATCAATTTTTGATTTTTCAAGAAACAAAAGGACGGGTTATTTGCAGAATACGTAAATTCAATTTTGAAATTAAAACTAGAAAAATAGCTGATGGTCATCTAATTGTAGTAATTAATGATCAAAACTAAATATATGGAATAGTACTTTCAAAGGTATGTAATGATATTTCGGAAAATCTTTTTTCACAGTTTTTTGCGATCAAACGGGAAAAACTTCCTAAAAATTCAAGAGTTTTGTGAACGAATTTCAGATCCCTAGAAAAAATAGCACGTTATCAAAATTATCATATAGTGTAGCAACCAGAATCTAAAATTTATTCGGTACAATTTAATAAAAAGACGTCTGCTTCCTGAAAATTTCGATAGCCTACCCAACTTTTCAAGTTGTGAAATATATTTTATGAACTTTCTGCCAAATTTGGTAATAAAGTTTCATATCTTTCAAAAGTAGTTTTATGTTTCACAAGCAAGTTATGTAATTCATATGTTTTACAGATTTAATAATTGCGTAAGTAATTGAACAATTTCTCAGAAAAAACATTGGAGCACCATTTTATACAGCGTTTTTCATATGTAGAGTTCTAAATTCAAATAATAATTATTTATATTCAAAAAAGAATTCTTTTATTTCATAAAAATATACTTATCGTTGGTATGTTTATCCTCTATATTTTATTCTTTCCTAATCGAATACATGTTTATATTTTCTAAAAAACAGTATTTCTAGTAATGTTATGATTTTAAGATATTCATCAATCGTATACATTTATCGTCTACGTTTATTTACTCCTAATATTTGACATTTTTTTTAAAAAATAATTTAGTGTTTCAAATAAAAAGGTTTGTAATTAGATAAATAAATTTTCTGTAATAAAGTTCCCTAAGTTATTTTGTTCTTCATGAATCTTATAAAATTGCATAAGTTATTTAATTTCGATGTTCACCAAATTGAATGCATGGACAAATCATTTATACGATTAATGTAGGACTCAATATATTCAATAACAATTTTATCCGTTTAGTATAGATGTGTGTGGGATTTTTTTTTTTGACATGACAAGGTATGTGTGATTGTTTATAAGTATGCATACAATTATAAAATTATTAATTTTTTCAATGTAGAATAATAGAATGAATTAATAATTTAACTTTATTACTACTTCATACAAAGTATGGGTTATAATTTATAATCTAAGTTGAATTAAATACATAATACTTAACTTCCTATCAATTTATTTATATAAAGTTGATCAGATTAGTATCATAATTTATAAATACTAGAAGGTATTGTCTAAAATAAGAAAATATAAGATCGAGAATATAATATTTCGCATTCAGTCTAATCAAAGAAATAAAAACTGTTTGATCTATTGAATATCAGGCAATTTATAGGGAAAGAGTTACTTAAGTTATTTGTTCTTCCATAAAAAAATTTGTGAATCTTATATGAAAAAAGGTCAATAAATTATTCAATCTCACCAATTGAATATATGTACCAATGTATACATAAAATTAAGCAGAAAAAAAAGAAAATATGAGATCTATAATAAAAAATTTCACATTCTGCCCAAACAAAGAAATAAAATCTGATGGATCTGATGAATTTCATGCATTTTATAGGAAAATAGTTACTTAAATTATTTTGTTCTTCCATAAAAAAAATTTGTGAATCTTATATGACATAAGTTCAATAAATTATTCAATCTCACCAAATTGAATATACAAATCATTAGTAAAAGGTAATCAGGAATCATAAATTCAATTAATTATTTATATTCATATAATTACCTAATAGGTTTTATGAAATTTCAGATTTTTGTTCGTAATTACATCTAAAAAGATTTGATTGAATAACAGTTTTGATTGATAAGTTATGAGTTTGGCCAATATAAATGATTAAAGCAATATGAAATGCATCAATTTCATTTTGGAGGACTAGGTACTATTATATGTTTATAATTACCGGATATCTTTATTTCTAATATTTTAGACGCTTTTATTCACAACAATCGGGGGCAGGAGTTCGGGTTTCTTCGGTAATTTTCGGAGATTGCACAATAACAGGTAAGCATGGAGGAATGGTGAGGGTCGTGGAAAGTAAAGTAATGGGGGTTTCTTACCTATATGAATCTTATAAAAATTGCATAGGTTATTTAATTTCGATGTTCACCAAATTGAATGCATGGACAAATCATTTACACAATGAATGCCGGAATCATATATTCAATAAAGTATTTTTATTCATATAATACCTAATAAGTATTCTCTGATCTTTGTTCGTAATTACATTTGTAAAGATTTGATTCAATAAGTTTTTATAATTTCTATTGATGAGTTTATCGGATTGGCCAATATGAACTGCATCAATTTCATTTTGGAGGACTAGGTACTATTGTATTGTATGTTTATAATTATGGGATATCTTTATTTCATTTAGGGAAACCAGAAATTAATTTCGTTGGATGTAAAAAGAGAAAGTGAATTTAGTTTTATTTACATAGATGAAGTTTTAGAAATATTTCCAACTAAGAGAGAGAATAATTAAACTTTTTGCTTTCATGGACAAATCATTTACACAATGAATGCAGGAATCATATATTCAATAAATTATTTTTATTCATATAATACCTAATAAGTATTCTTTGTTCGTAATTACATCTGTAAATATTTGACATTTTTTTGATAATTTAGTGTTTCAAATAAAAAGGTTTGTAATTAGATGAATAAATTTTCAGTAATAAAGTTCCCTAAGTTATTTTGTTCTTCATGAAAAAATTTCATGAATCTTATAAAAATTGCATAAGTTATTTAATTTCGATGTTCACCAAATTGAATGCCCGAACAAATCATTTATACAATGAATGTAGGAATCATATATTCAATAACAATTTTATCCGTTTAGTATAGATGTGTGGGGGTTTTTTTTTGGCATGGCAAGGTATGTGATTGTTTATAAGTATGCATAAAATTATTAAATTTTCAATGTAGAATAATAGAATGAATTAATAATTTAACTTTATTACTACTTCATACAAAGTATGGGTTATAATTTATAATCTAAGTTGAATTAAATACATAATACTTAACTTCCTATCAATTTATTTATATAATATTGATCGTATTAGTATCATAATTTTTAAACACTAGGAGGTTTTGTCTATATTTCATATGGAAAGTTTTTCTTATTCAAAAAGCTGTCCGTCATTCATCGTAATAATATACGATATTTACAACTGATTTATCACACATGGGATTTAGGTCTTTTAAAAATTTATACGTGTACGCTTTATTCACCTAGTATGAGAGACCTGTTATAATGCATGTAAATGAATTTTCAAATTACATTTTTTTAATAATTTAGTGTTTCAAATAAAAAGGTTTGTCATTAGATAAATAAATTTTCTGTAATAAAGTTCCCTAAGTTATTTTGTTCTTCATGAAAAAATTTCATGAATCTTATAAAAATTGCATTAAAAATTTCGCATTCCGCCTAATCAGAGAAATAAAATCTGATTGATGTGATGAATTTCATACATCTTATAGGAAAAGAGTTACTTAAATTATTTTGTTCTTCCATAAAAAATTTGTGAATCTTATATGAAAAAAAGTTCTATAAATTATTCAATCTCGCCAAATTGAATATATGTACAAATCATTAGTAAAAAGGTATCCAGGAATCATAAATTCAATTAATTATTTATATTCATATAATTACCTAATAGGTTTTATGAAATTTCAGATTTTTGTTCGTAATTACATCTGAAAAGATTTGATTGAATAACAGTTTTGATTGATAAGTTTATCGGGGCTTATTATAATGCATGTAAACGAATGTTCAAATTACATTTTTTAATAATTTAGTGTTTCAAATAAGAAGGTTTGTAATTAGATAAATAAATTTTCTGAAATAAAGTTTATTGTTATATAATATCATACATTTAATCATATTTATATACAATTACACATAATATCTCTATCAAATGATACTATCTAACACAATATTCTCAATATTGAAATAATATTTTACAAGCAATTCATACATAGGGGGTGAGTCATCCTTGGAATATCGTAGAAAGGCGTTCGGGTTTCTTCGGTAACTTTCGGCGATTGCACAACAACAGGTAAGCATGGAGAAAGGGTGGGGATCGTGGAAACTGCTATCGTGGAAAGTAAAGTAATGTTGGTATCTTACCTATATGAATCTTATATGAAAAAAAAGTTCAATAAATTATTCAATCTCACCAAATTGAATATACGTACAACTCATTAGTAAAAGGTATCCCGGAATCATAAATTCAATTAATTATTTATGAAGTAGTAATAAAGTTAAACAGAAAAGAAAATATGAGATCTATAATAAAAAATTTCGCATTCTGCCTAATCATTAATTTATGGATTTTTCAAATATGTTTTACGTGATTTAATAATTGCGTAAGTAATTGAACAATTTCTCAGAAAAACATTGAGCTACATTTTATACAGCGTTTTTCATATGTAGAGTTCTAAATTCAAATAAAAATTATTTATATTCAAAAAGAATTCTTTTATTTCATAAAAATATACTTGTCGTTGGATATGTTTAGGTCTAAATTTGAAAAAATATTCAACTCCATCAATCATTAGTTAATACGGTCCTGTCCCGAACACCTGCCCAAACAATAGAAACAAAAGACCTGCCACCCGCTTTGTGCAGAGTTATTCGCGTCAACCTTTTGTGTGTGTGTTTTCTTAGAAATATTACCTGCACCCATATCTAATGTCAGGGGTGGATTTCATACGATTTACGAATTTTGGTCTAAATTGTGAAAAAAAAATCAATTCTCACGATCCTCAATCAATTAGTTAATACGGTCCTGCCCCGAACACCTGGTCTAACAATAGATCGGGTATAACAAAAGACTGCACACCTGCCCTCGAACAATAGACCGGCCCAAACAATAGGAACAATAGACGACTTCCTGGAACTGTCATCATCAATCAATTTTAATGGCTCTGGGTGCCGCCCACCTGTCATGTATAACAATAGACTTGTCATGATTTATGACCTTGAGCTGTCACCATCAATCATTTTTAATGGCTCTGGGTCAATCATTTCTACTGATTATAACCAAACCGATCAATTTAAATTGTGCGATCAAGATACAATTGAACGTGGCGATTTTGTTCTGGTCAAGTTCAAATGTAAAACTGGTGATAAGTTTTATATAGGATGCATAATAGAAGATAATCCTGAGCAAGGAAATTACACTGCGGATTTTTTGCGCAGAAAAAGTTCTACAACTTTCTGCAAGCCCACTGTTCCAGACATTGCCATCATTCTGAGAGACGAAATTGAGTTGAAAATGCCAGCACCTATCCATCCTCCCGGAACGCCGGAACATCAAGATCAAGTACTATGTACAATTTTAATATAGATTTAAGCCGATATAATGTTTCCTAAGTTAGTTATGTACATACTTAATTCTTGTTTATATTTTTTTAATAAAGTTTAGTATTTTTTTTATTCATGCACCCCAACTAAAGTCATTTCTACCCCACTCTGCTGTCGAAGCTACCCCTGCCAAGGGGGACATTCGTCATTTGGAACAGTTTTCTTTTGTAGGAAAAAAACAATATTGCAAAATGTTTTAATCCAACTTACAAAATTAATTTATAATTAAAAAAAAAAAAAAAAAAAAAAAAAAAAAAAAAAAAAAAAAAAAAAAAAAAAAAAAAAAAAAAAAAAAAAAAAAAAAATAAAAAAAAAAAAAAAAAAAAAAAAAAATATAAAAAAAAAAAAAAAAAAAAAAAAAAAAAAAAAAAAAAAAAAAAAAAAAAAAAAAAAAAAAAAAAAAAAAATATAAATAAAAAAATAAAAAAAAAAAAAAAAATAAAAAAAAAAAAAAAAAAAAAAAAAAAAAAAAAAAAAAAAAAAAAAAAATAAAAAAAAAAAAAAAAAAAATAAAAAAAAAAAAAAAAAAAAAAAAAAAAAAAAAAAAAAAAAAAAAAAATCAATATTAGTAGCAAAATTTCGAAAGTTATATTAATATTTTTCAAAGAACCAAAACATTGCGAATATTACAAAATTAAAAAAAAGTGTCTGATCCTCCCCAGTCTACCCTACTCTACTAGCAAGTCACTAGCATGAAAATAATATGTGTGGTCATTGTTGCTAGTGCACTGGCTTGTGAGTGTACTCGGGCACAGCTGAATTTTTTCGTGCTAGTAAAGACTGAGGGTTCGAAAGCACCAGTGTACTGGTAAATGTAAACAACTACTAGCACGTTTTTTGTTTACGTTTCGTTTGTTTTACTAGTACTGTGGTAAAATAAAAATAAGTTGACTACACCAGTAGGGAAAAAATAACTATTAATTTTATTGAACATTGAACTATACATAAACGGGAAATGTCTGTGGGATATGAAAATTGACGAATATAAAAATAAACATAAGCGAAAAGCTGCATATTGCAAATTTCACAACCTAAGCTAAACTATGTCCTCCAATATGTCTTCTTTATTGATCAATTAAAATCGTTGTTAAGTTGTCTATACAAAACTTTATAACCTGATTACTCATATTACTCATTTGTGTTGAAATTACTACCCTTTATGGAATCTGAGATCGATCTTGTATACCTGACACTGAACTCGCATGCAAAAAAGCATGCCAGTGTACTAGCAAGTGTAAATACGAAATCTTCTGCTAGTGATGCGTGCACATTCACTCAGCCGAAAACACTGGCATGTCTAATAGCGTTCTCCATTGGTAAAACTGGTGCGGCACTGAAACTCGATTAGTTCTGTCACAAAGCTGCCCTAGCGCAGTCCCAATGGATCACAAATTTTATAAATTCCGTTTCGGGTTTCGGTAACACTGCTGTTTGTTTTTTGAGGTTATGTTAGTTAAATTCCGTTTTTTTATTTTTAATCGTAAAATTGAAGTTTTTCTTTGTTTATGTAATTAAAAAAAATTACCCAAGAAATAAACCAATTTGAAATTAATAACGAATTAGTAACCCTTGATACGCTTTTTAAGTTGACAACTGAGTATTTTTATTTAAACTTTTTCTGGTCAGACTGCTCCTTACAGATTACGATGAATTTACCTGTTCTTACATTATTGATTTAATAAATAATGGTATGGTTTCATTGAAAGAACCTCTACCAAATATTTATAGAATGGAAGGTTTTGACAGGTAGGTTGTATGCTAAGGTAACCATGCAGTCAGTAATTTACTTTGTATAAAGTGTATTGATTCACTCATTAAGATTTTTTTCTAATTTTGATCTGTAAAACTTTATATAAGTAATTATAAAATGCAAGATATTTCCTATAAGGTGATGAAATTAACTATTATTATATGTTAGCTGAAAAAACTGGCAAAACAACTAATTAATATTATAACTCTTGAAGTACATACATTTATGCTCTAAAAATTGGTTTAAGTAACTATATAAAGTTTAAATCATTCAATAACAATTTTCTGGATTATTTTTACACAACAAAATGTATATTATATTATGTTGTGAATAGTTAATATTTTATCTCCCTATACTAATGCGAATTGTTTATATACAATCAACTCTACTGTGTTCCGAAATAGATTTGTCAGATTTAAAATATAATAATTTTGAGTACAACTGTCAGTCATTTTTCAAGTTATTTTCGACGCAGTTTATCCATTTTCAAGCTTACAAACAACACATTAAATTTAACCGTCACGAAGCAGTACAGGAATAATTTTTTAAAAGATCATGGTAAAACTTTATAAAACTATTAATTTGAAGTTCTCAATATTAAGTATTACGTTATTCATTCAAATCAAATAACTGCACTGACCCCGGCACGAGCTCTCGTTCCTCGTGCCAAAAAACATGCACTCAGTTCAATTTCTACTGCCCCAGTTTCTCAATGGATCAAGAACCCTCACACTAACCTTACCAATGGATCATAAAAATTGCACTCAGTGCGCACTAGTTCTACCAATGGAGAACGCTATAAATGAGAATGAGCCTTCAAAGAACAACTGGGAATGTTGTATATTTTCATGCAGAGAGGAATATAGATCGTATACAACTTTTCATGATGATGCTTATGGGTTTCACGTAATGTCGGATTTAACATCAAACATATCTAGTAAATTGTAAGATATGTGCTACTAAGTCTGTAGACACATATTCATTAAAAAAATATGAATTTTGTATAAATATTCATGATTGGTTATTTTGCCGAATACAATAAATAAATGAAGAAGAAAAATATATCTGTGACTTGGTATACCGTATTAAATGTTAACCTCAATTCTATCATATTGATTAGTAGAGAAAAACATAATATATGTATATTTTTCAAAATCATTTTGATTTTGTGTGATTATACCCTACAGCAATCTTATTATTAACTTATTATTTTTTGCTAAATGGTGTGTTTCCATATATTATTATAAGCATTTCAAAAAGCTATTATGAAAAACCTGAACTATTTTACTATAACATTTCTGTTTTACATATCAAGGAATGTGCTAGCAACAAATGATAAATGTATTTCGTTTGATGTTCTTTTGACTCAAAATATCGAAAATCTCGGTTTCCACAGGTTTTCTACTCAAGAGTTTAAACTGTGTGATTTCTGTTTTAACAATATAATTTTAGAGAATTGAAATGGTTATTAGAAGTTACCTATCCTGATTCCGCTACTTTAATACGGGACAAATGCAGTTTTGTTATAGAATTGGAAATGCCACCGGGTTTATTTGTTAATCCTGATCAACTAGCTGATCTTCAGAGATTAGGAACTGTGAGAAATTTTATTTTGATGGTGAATCCTTCAATGACTGTTGATATTTTTAGTTAAAAACTTTCATTAGTGAATCTGTGGATGTTGAACTCATAGAACATGAAGCTACAAATCATACAGTGTATATATTTATTGAGACTGATGAGTTTAGCAAAATATCTATTACACTTCCATTCCATGTGAGGTATCAGAGATCTCAGATATCAGGAGGTTACGGAAAGGCTGTATTGAGTAAACCTAGACTTCTTGTTAGGTGCTTACAGATTGAAGAGAAAATATGTGATAAATCTGCTACATTAGCTCCCTGTGATTTCAGCGGCCATAAGAAATGTCAATGGAACAATATAATATATAAACCTGTGAGTAGTATATTTAAAGTTAATTGACTTTCTTGATTATATTTTATCTGATATGTTGAATATGAAAAGTTTGACTAGAGGTTTATAATTGATTTTCTTTATAATGAAATACCTAATCTTACACAAGCTGAAAAAATCATGAAAGGTTTTAGCACATGTGCATTCACTAAAAAGCTTGATAAGATTCAATAAACTTCAAGGCTTAGAATAGAATGGTGAATTTCTTTTTGTAAAACATGTTATAACCACGAAATTCGCAATGGAAAACACTTTTGTGAGCACAAAAATAAAGGAAAAACCAGTCAAATACAATTTAAACAATACCTATACAATAACACAATTCTCACCAGAAACCAACAGAAATCCTGAGCAGATTTACATTTGAAATGACTTCCTTGTCCTCATAATTATAAAATACTCATACAACTATTTCACATTATAAAGATGAACATAAAAATAAAAATAAACAGTGTTAGATTTAGATGTCAAATTCACTGTTCAAAATGCTTATACACACTGATGCCTAGTGAGGAGTGTTGACTACATTTCATTCATTATTGGAGTAACAATTTTAGAGGAGAAACACTTTAAATGTATCGCTTTTGAATGTTTTCCTGTAGAGCAATGACGTTTATGACGTTAGGATTTTGTTATAAATTTTGCTCACACTGGTTATTTCCAGCTTTTTTAAGTATTATTTTTTTCAAACTGTTGAATAGTCAATTTAGTGCTCTCTAATGATTATAAGACTTTATTATATTTTCTAAACTGTCATTTTCAAGAAATAAGTATGTTTTCAAAAATATGTATTCATTTGTTTGTATATCATATATCTAAAACTCATACAGTCATATTTAGAAGAAAGAACACTTGTAAACAATGGTATAAATGAATGCCTATCAGAACCTAACCCTATAAAATTAGGAATACAACAAGGAAGTATACTAGGGCCAATCATCTTCACTCTTTTCATAAATGACCTGCATTCTAGCCTTAATGAAAACGAAAAAACTAAAATTCTAAATTATGCAGACGATACGAACATCTTATTGAAAGCAAATACTTTTCCTGAAATTACCATAATGGCAGAAGCTGTACTGAACAGGACAGAACATCGGTTTACCAAAAACAAATTGAGCATGAATGTTGACAAGACATCATCCTTTTTATACTCCAGAATATCTTAAGATGTCAAACTCTAAGATACAATTCAATAAAACCACAAAATTCCTGGGACTGCAGATAAATGAAAATCTATGCTGAAAAGAACATATTCAAGAATTATCAAAGAAACTTTCAACAACTTGTCACCTTTCAAGAGTAATAAAACAATATCTAGACACGAAATCATTAAAAATAATTTATCAAACTACTTTTGAATCGAAATTAAGATATGGAATTCTATTTTATGGAGCAAGCTGAAGTATAAATAATATTTTCAAAATACAAAAAAGAGCACTACGGATCATTTGTGGCATGAAGTCAATTGATTCTTGCAGAAGTAAGTTCAAGCAAAATGGCCTATTAACAGCTACTGCAATCCATATACAAGAGCCTACTTTTTCTTTTCAAAAACAAACATTATTATACAGAAAACAGAAGTCAGCACTACAATACAAGAACATCACAGATTTTATAGCCGGCACACAGGCTTACAATAATGGAAAAAGGACCACAATACCAATCGGTAAGATATTTCAACCATTGCCCAATAAGAATCCAAACAGAAACCAACATTAAAATATACAAAAAAAAATCTACCAAATGCTACTAGACATGGAACCATATGATATCCAGGAATTTTTGAAGTATAACTTTCCTGGATAAACATTTCATTTTCATTTTTTTCCTGACACAATTTCATTTCTAATTGTTTACAATATTGTGTAACATTCTGATTTGAAATAAAGAATATTATTATTATTATTATTATAATTATAGTTTTTTTCGTTGTACAAAGAGTACAATATGTTAGTAGAGGTTGTATGAATGCAACTAAATTATCTATGCTCAATCCACAGAGCACAAAATCACATATTTTGCTGACGAAATATTCTTTTAAATAGATATTTTGCTAACAAGTGCGATAGAGGAACTTTCTGCATGAGTTATTAACAACATTTTTTGTATCTGCTTCTGAGGACTCCACTGAACACTATTATATGTAAGTTCCTGTATGAGCCATCATTGGGCTTAACTTATCAATAAATTATTCCCTATAATTCTTACATTCACAAAAGTGAAAATCTCATGTTTGAGATTTTTCAAAAGCACCAAGCTGTGTTCTTAATATAAATAATATTTGAGTAGTGACCAACTCATTATTTTTATTGTTCATGTATATTTCATTCACATATCTTATATATTAAATGTTCAGGTTGTTAAATAAAAATTACCAATATTATTTGGCAGTGATGTCTTCAAATGCTAGTAGAAATGTTGTTTCTAATTCTAATATATATATATATATATATATATATATATATATATATATATATATATATATATATATATATATATTTATATGTATATTTTTTTTATATATATATTATATCATATTATCAAATATATATATATATATATATATATATATATATATATATATATATATATATATATATATATATATATATATATATATATATATATATATTTTAATTTTGTTTGTTACAGTTATTTGAAGTTGATGAAGTGCTGGTACCAGTAGGAGATTTGGACCATTATCCATTAGTATCAATAGTTTCATTGTCAATAGGTTGTATAGGATGCATTTACATATTGTCATTGTTGTCAGTTTTCTCTAAAAAGGCAGTATAAAGAAAAAAACCAATTTGTTTAATTTCATCTTCATTTTAAAAATAGCAATATAGTGCCATAAATAACTTAACAATACTCACAATATTATCACAGATATAATAAAGCACAATACATTAAATAATATTTTACACATGTACTTTGTACATAAATCTATAATAAAATTTTCTTTTTCAAGGTAAACATTGATCACAACACAATATTTGAATACTCAACTATAAGGTCAGAAAAACTATATTCTTATTTAATATCATGATTAATATACTCGAAAATGAATATTTCAATTCTCGATAATCCTTACACTTTTTCATCAAGCACTTGTCGATTATTCATTGCAACATTGCCACGCACAAAGTTGGTGAAATTTTCTGTAGGTAATTTGTCTTCCTTGGGTTGTGTGTAATTCCATTTTTGGATCTCACCAGAACCAAACATGTTGAAGAATACGGCCGAAATAATGTACAGTATTGAAGCTGTGAGGAATACTATCCTCCACAATGATTTATCGGACTGTAAGAAGAAAAAGCAATTAAAGTATGTTTCAAAACAATTTTTATAGTGTTGAACATACTTCATCTGTTACGATAACTTGTACAGCCAAGGGGGCTATTATAGAAAATATATTTGATGATCCATTTGCAATTCCCATTAAGACACCAGAGAAGTTGGGTGAAATATCAATATGATTTACTTGGTATCCAGATGTTACTGCTCCATTTATTCCAACAACAATTACTAAAAGTGCCACTGATAAGAACTTTTGACTATTGGGAAGGTAGCTCAGTATTGCTAGCCCTATTGCTGGTCCACAAACACCTAAAAATGAATTGAAAATTCATGTTGGCATTGAGTTTTATTTGCTAATTTTACCTATTGAATTAAATATTTTTCTTCCAGTTCCTCTTGATACAATTCTTTGGTTTATGATATAGTCAGAAATAGGCCCCACACCAAGCATAACGATCCAGTTGGCGAGATAAGGAGCGGCTGATAGCAAGCTATTCTGAAAAGTAATTTATGTATATCTAGAAATTAATTGATCTGAAATTTTATCAGATTAATAAAAATACTCTGTATACAACATCTTTTACTTAGGAACCAAGAATTGAGTGTAAGAATGTAATTGCTGATGAAAAGTATCAGTGCCACAGTTGTAGCATGGCTATAGTTTCTTTAAAAATAACAATCACCACTAATTATGACTATGAAGATGTTGCGAAAAATAAGACGTAATATTTTTAAAAATTCCAATTTTCAGAAGGTTATCCTGCACAATTATATTAATGTGCCCATTTATTCATTCTACAGTGTTTTATATGTGTTTGACCTTCAATGTTTATAGTCTAATAAATATTGACAAAAGCTTGGGAGATTATGTATCAGTATTGATAACTATGATCTGGTGAGTACTGCTCAGTTTGCAATCACCTCTAGATGTTGAACTATTCCTAAGCTACCGTTAAGGGAGATTAGGTGATTAACGTTCGGATTAATGAATTGCCACAAATAAAACTAATTCACATATTATATTTGTAAGCAATTCGGTATAAAATATTTAAGATGTACGTGGTTTAATTACAGATGACAGACGTGTGTCGTATCTCCAGAGTTCTATTCTTAACTAACTAATTTTCTAACGGTTAATTCTGTTCTTTCTCATAAACTTCCCTGACGCTCCGTTTACCCCTCAGTCTTTGCGTGTGAAGAATTAACACATAAACATATGCGAAATATCATCCTAAGACCCTTACTCAATGAATCTAGTTTATCAAGGCAGTTGACTGAAAGAAATATATCCATACACATAACACAGGTACAGGCTTAAAGAGAACACCCAGATAAGGGTTCTCAGAACATCTTGAAATAAGCCTTCCCTGATGTCTTTAAAACAAACCAATATTTTAGGAATATTATTCCAAGTACGCAACAAGTACTATAAATCAATTCAATAAAAGGTACTTACAGATTTTACGTCATAGCCCATAACAGCATGTAAATAGTTAGGTATTTCAGTTAACAGCGTTGCGTATCCCCAGTTTTGTCCAAAACTAGCTACCACAATCATCCACATAGGTACAGATGTAAGTATAGATTTCCATGGTGTTGGTATCTGCAATAAATATGTTCTACAATTAACAAAATGGATGAATTTTTGCTTATTTAACAACGAGGTAATTTTCTGTTTTTTAATTAAAGTCGTTTTCCATTGATGTTTTGGAATTTGAAGTCGTGTGCATTAACACTTTATTTGCATCGAAGCATTGCGCATTTATTCCTCGAAAATCAAAAAATGAATTGGAAATCTTATATAGGATTCATACCGCTTGAATATGATTTTTTATGCTGTTTTCATAAATGGTTGATAATTTTTCGTTTTGTATTACTACAATAATGTTTTCTTTTGATATATGTCAATAGCGAAGTGTTCCAGCATATGTTCTTTGAATATATCGGGTACAAGCATATTTGCTTCAGCAGCTATATGGCGACTCTTCTCAATTTTTGAGTAGGTTAACGTTTGCTTTAATTAAACCTTCATATAAGAAAGGTGATGTGACTTCAATGGATATTTTATAGGCCAATAAGTCTGTTATCGAGTTATTCAAAGCTATTTGAACATGCTTTCTGTACTTCATTATTTTTGTTTTTGAAGGAATGTAGTTCTTTCAATAGTCCGCAACATAGATACTTGGAAGGTAAGTCAACCCAGTCAGCACTATATCAGTTTACTGATGTAATAATTAAAATACTCGAGAAAGATAAATTAGGGCTAGGAATATTTTTATATTTAATAAGTGCTTATGACTACCTTTTTAGACAATTTCGGTCAGTAAAATTAGAAATAATAGGTTTGAGAGGTAGTACAATAGGCTGGATTGATTCATATCTTTCAAGTCGCCAATAAAGTGTTTGCGTCACTAACAACGGCAGAAATTATAAATTTGATTTTGCGAAATCAAAATTTGGTATAACACAGGGAAGTGTTCAATGCTCTGTTTTGATCATGTTTTCATTAATGACCTATGTACATTAGAAAGGAGTTATTTCCATGCAATAACATGTTTTGCAAATGACACTTATATCCTTCTGGGAGATAAGCAGTTCTGGAGACTAGAGCGAAAATGGCTTCCAGACAGTTAAAATCGTGGCTTAATGTTGATACATTTATCTAATGAAAAGACACTGAAAATGATTTAAATAATATCAGATTGTAGATGGTATATAATGAAACTTCGAGTCAGTTTTAAGATATTAGATTATACTTTAAGATTATTCAGAGGTGTAAAGACTGTCATACAAAAGATAATTTCAAGGTTAATTTAAAACAGGCGATTCATGTAGAGGAGTGTTTGCCTTATATTTTTATTCAAGAACATAATTAGCTTTGCGATACATATGGCAGACCATAAATATGAGACAAGAACTCTAAATTTTAATTGCCCTAAGCATAGATTGACCTCAACTGAAAAACATCCTCCTTAAATGTGTATAAACCTGTATAATTATTTCCCGGATGAAATCAAGAGAATTACTAACTTTTTTCAAAAAGAAAATAAAAGGCACGCTCATTACATTAGAAACATACTCCCTGCTTAGAATAACTGAATTGATGTTTGTTTTATGCTGAGTAGGGATGGGAAGTATTTTGGCGACAAGATTGTTCACACTATTTAGGTGCATGTGTAGCATTATATGTTGTAGATATGCTTTACAGGCTTCAAAATAAAGATTATTATTTTTGCTAGGTTTGACTTATAACATACATTTTCATGAGTCAAGTGTCCCAAAGAGGATTCTATGTAGAATCTTTCTTCTTTTGATATTGTTGGATGTTCAGATGGTTTGCTACTTCCGGAAAAGTACCACCAAATCGTCCATAATAACCCGATACCTCCAAAGATGTAAAAACTCATAGGCCATCCCCATGCACTTGCCGAGATCAGTCCTGTGATAATTAATCCTAGTATGGTCCCAAAGGAAACACCTGAAACAGACAAATACTGAAATAAGCCAATATAAAAAAAACGCGTGAGCAGCAGAGCTCCGTCACTATGGTCCTATTTTCCCCTCATCTTTGTTATTTTTACATACAAACTCTTGAAGAGTTGCACGAAGCTTGAATGTCTAACATCAATTGAAATAATATCAATTTTCTGCCATCTAGCTGAATTTGATGGTGAGGATGTAGAGATGCTCGAAAATCCTCAAGAACGCATGAAATTTCAACATATAATTTGGGGTGGTAATAGAAAATAATTGAACCAGGCGGTTAGGGGAAATGGTAAGAACCTGTACAGTGTACTTTTCTAATAGTAAATCAATCAACGTAAGAAATATCAATCATCTCACTCAATCTAGATGAGCTGTTTGAGGTGCGCTAATCCTCAAACACGAAAAACAGGAAATTTCTACATAATAATGTTGGCATAAAATGTTTATACCTCTAAAAAGCACTTATTTAGCATAAACTCCATTCACGTACTACTATGCAACCCTTTAAATAAATTTGGGGGTGCAAAAATCATTCAAAAACCGGTCAATGCGCCCTATAAAGAGCTGAGGCTGCATTCCGCATATGTAGCTCATTAGTTTATAGGTATTTTTACCGCTCCTTGCACCTCCCCGCCACTCCCATGCCAAAGTTTAGAATGAATTTATCCAAATTTTGATAGGTTTGTAGTACATGATGACTCTAAAGTTTTTTCGTGTATCCAATGTTAATCATTTAATATCTTATAGAATCAGTTGAATAGGCGAGGTGACATTTTATTTGTCAATATCAGTTACATTTGCAAAGTGTTTAAGATACTCTGGTTTTCAAAATTATTACTTTCTTCCGATATTCTTTTTGCAAAATTTTAGTACATGTACCTACAGGGCCGTATCTAGGGGGGCTGAGCCCCCTCTGGAATTATCTAAGCCACCTCTAGAAAATATACCAGAATTATTACAAACCAAAAATGTTCATATCTGCGTTGAAACATAAAACTACTCTAGTTACAAACAAATCTACCTAATTGTAAAAGAGTTAAAATTATTTATTTGTGGCATCTTTTAACCCGCAAAACATGTTGACGTTTTTTATCCTAAAATGAAATAACGACAAACGAGCGGCTACCACCAGAGTTGCCAGATTTTTCAGAGCCGTGTTGCACTTTAGACGCTAATTTGTCGCCCAAAAGCGAAACTGTGGTTGCGACATGTTAGCGGAGAAACATTGGTAACAAGTATTTTTCATATAAAATTCACTTATTCTAGGAGTTATTTCATACGTGTTTTGCTGCTAATTTGTCGCCCAAAATCGCAATCATGATTTTTTTCGCAACTGCACGAAAAAATAGTGCACCCAACATGTTGCCTACTCGTCCGAAAAAAAAATAATAGGTACTTTCAGGACTTTTTACTTAAATTACTATTACAATCAAAACCACGATTCTGTTACAAATATCTTTATTTTCATATAAACTTTTCACAAGACATCATCATCATCTTTGTCTGTGCTTGAAGTTGTGGATTGGTTCTGCTACTGCATACATAGCTTTACTAGGCTCAAATTATTTACAGCAAATCTCATTTATTTCCAAGTGAGATCTAATAGACACAACTGAATTTAACATTTTTAGTATCATTTTATTTCGAATTTTACATTTAACAATATTAATCAATGAAAATATCCTCTCCTCTTCTAAGGTAACCTTAGAAGAGTAAATGCAAACAGCGCTAAATCCTCCAACATGAATTTGTAGGCTGCATTTTTTAAATCTATAATCTTCCTCCAAGTTTCCTAGGAGAGATTTTTTATTTATTATTTTTATTAGAATAAATTTTTTTAATTTTCCAAAATGTTTTTCAATTAATATTCGTTTTCCAGTATACACTTCCAGGTAAAAAGACAGAAAAAGCTGTACCTTTTTTTCACGTATATCTTTTTTCCACGTATATTTATTTCAGTGCTATGTAAAAAACAAGCCCCCTCAAGAATTTGTTCAGCCCCCTCTAGAAAGCAGTGCTGGTTACGGCCCTGTGTACATACCTATGCTAGAGATGAGTGTATCATACAATATTTTTATATTCGATTACATAGAATGATGAAAACATATCGTAAGGTAATGTTGCATAACTATAGGTACAGAAGCTTTTAACTTATAAATTGAATTAAAACTAAGAAAATTCCCATGGTTCGTAATTATTAACAAGTGCTCGGATGTATAGTTAATTGTGTTTTGGAATGTTCAAATAGAGATTGAATCATTTTCATTATCAATTTCAGAATATTACTGGTATAAACACCATATATTATTTTTTTGGTATCCTACTTTTCTTAGGATTTGTAACATTATGAACAATTTCTTACTTTTGATCATATTATTTTTTAATTATAAAATATATTTATTTTTTATTGACTCAAAACAAATTAACTGTTATCCTTACTTACCACTATATACAAATGTGCCTAATTGGGTTCTTTCGTACGTTGGTGCCCATTGACCAAGAAGAGTGTGAACACAAGGAAAGAAAAACCCTTGGCTTAACCCTTGGATAACTCTGCACGCCATCACTCCTTTAGACCCTAGGTGTTCAGCCATAAAAGGTATACCCATACAGGCTACACAATTTATTATCATGGTATGTATGAGCAACAATTTGGCACCATACCTTGTTGCACAGTATCCTGCAATAATTTGTAGCATTACATATCCCCAGTAGAAGGAAGATAGAACTACACTTTTGTCATCCCAGTCGTAGGTCTGAAAATGGAAATATTGTCAAGTATATAGCTTATAAGTGAATAACTAATTTAAAAACATATTCTTATTAAATCGAATGGAATAATTTGCGGAATAATCTGTCTGTTTCACATCTGTTTTGGAAGCTAGTCATAATTTTCTTTACTTCAATAGTCACGTACGCCAAAAGTATAAATATCGATACAATTTTAAAATCGATTTATTCTATTTCTGATTCTAGTTCTCAATCAAGGTCCTTTACCAGCTATATACTTCGAAGATTTGCTTCCGTTCAAGATGGTTATGTAAGATTAATCAATCTCAACATTAGTGTAGGTTCATCAAATTATGTCTAAACTAACCTCTAGAATGACTGATCTAATTAAGTAATTAATATATGGTATTAACATTTATCCCCATTTAGCTTGAGAAACCGCCCACATAATGAAGACCCCCGATTTAAACGTGACAACATATTTTGCATTAAAAGTATAGGTAGTGCACAACCCAACAACGAATCTAAACGTGACAATATTTTTCACTGATAACTCGGCGAGAAAGCAACGCTTGAAGAAAGTTCGAAAAATTCCTGCCGATTTTGTTTAAATCCATGAAGAATCTGATTATACTTATTAGTTCAACAGGTACATAAAAAGCAATTGATTAAATTGTTTTCCGTTTTAATTTTAATCTTCATACCCTTGCGATGTCATGCAAATAAAATTTTTTCACCTTCGGTTTGAACAAAAATATAAATTTATAAAATTTAAATTTTTTTTGTGAAAACTTGCAGTTCACAGGGTCTGCTGAGGTACCTACCATAAATGAAAAGTGTATTCGACCGTGATGATTGAAATGCATAATAACACATTCTTTTAGGAAGTAACCCAAGGACTGATGTTTCAATATGGCTTTTTATTAGGAGGAAGTTAAATTTTTTCGCTTTTATTAATAGAATCGATTTTATTCGTGCAACGTTGATCACCAATAATTACTTCGTTGTATGCCCGTGACATTAACCTCCAGATTAAACTTTATGTTGTAAAATGAGGAAAACTATTGCGTTCACAACAATTAAATGAAAGCGCGAAATTATTCATTATCTCTGGCAATGCGGCCGAGTTGATTGATCGTGAACACTTAACTAATTAAAATTTTATTGAAATGAAAATTAGTAATACATACTTAACGAAGTATGGAATTAGTTGAAAATTACTTAAATATAAATTAGGCAGTGATCCATATCAACACTTCTTCTGCATGTAGCGTAATCGAGAGTAAAAATATCATAAAGCAATTTATTTTTTCAACCTGGAAGTTATAGATATGGAATATAACTCAGATCAACCGCCACTTATTTTTTCAACCTGGAAGGCTAGAATATAACTCAGATCAACCGACACAGCCATACACTGTTGTCTTAGAGTAGGTACTCTAATTTTAAGGCCCGGTCTCTACTAGCTATTTCCAGTCGAACTATTTTCATGTCGAAAAAATAGAACTCATTGGTTCAAATACAACTTGCGACTGAACAATGCCAGTGATTCAAAGAACTAAAATGACCCAATTTTGCCGCGTGCTTATTGTAGCTGTACTGCATGGTTAGAACGAACAGGCATCCACTTGCGACAGTTCAGCGCCTGTTCTGAAGTTGATTTAGGTCCGTCTTGTTATTTTACTTATTTACAATTGTCTGCTAACGAATGTAATGAACGGTATAATAACAAATTACTCTTGAGAAATAGTTTTAATTCAAAGATTTATTTATAGCTGCTTGGTTTTTAAATTCTCTCTAATATCGAATTTTGTAACCGAAACCAGAAATCGCTAGTCTAGGCGGAGCCATAAGTGATTATAATTTTCAATTAATTTTGCAAAATAGCTATTTATGTATTAAGTTGCGAAATTAATGTGTTTTAAGCACGAGACGCAAAATTGTCACTCGACAATGCGTCGAGTGCTTAAAACACTCTTTTCGCAACGAATTCCATACAAGATTTTTTGTGAAAGCGGAGAATTTCATTTTTTCATGCGTTTATTTGTGTTTTAAACATATTTAAAGTGAGCTGGTAATCTGTTTCTAAGGCATTGTTTAATGTTAAGGTTCTGTCTATTTGAAACGTCGCGGTATTTCCTACAAAGTTTTGTGAAAAATGAGTAATAATGACGAGTCTTTGAATATTGAACAAGCTGCTGAAACTGCGCTATCCATGTTGGTGTCCGAAAAATCCAAAACATTATAGGATACCACCTACAACAACTTTGAAACCCGGGTTAAAGAAAAACATGTTGAGAATTTTACAGAAAAGGTATTGCCTGAAGTTATCCACTACTTAAAGGCCATCAACTTTGTGGAGTAAATATTCGATGATCCGCACCATGATTTACCTGAACAAAAACGTAGATATAAGCAAATTCACAAACCTTATTGCATTTTTAAGAAGAAAAGCTGTCGGATAAAAGCCGAAGAAATCGAAAATATTCACATAGCTGGAAATAGAACGCTTTTTGAAAGAAGCCGATGACAAAGAGTTCCTGTAAGTCAAAGTTATTTTAATAGTTGGAGTATTTGGAGCATGTAGGAGGGAAGAAATCACATTTTTGACCTTAGATGCCATCAAAGATTGTCAGTCATTTATTAGTGTTAAGATTCCGAATACAAAAACTCATGTTCCAAGAATGTTTACGATTAGTGAGGGATCGATAGATAATATAAATTTCTTACATGTATTTCGTAAGTACGTAAAACTTCGTCCACTCAATGTGACACATCAGCGATTTTTTTTGAGGCATCGAAATAGTTAATGTTGTACCCTGCCAGTTGAAATCAATACAATTGGAGGTTTGCCAAAAAAGATAGCGGAATTCCTTGGACTCTCCAACTCCTTTGAATACACTGGTCATTGTTTCCGGCGCAGTTCTGCAACAATATTGGCAGATTCTGGAGCGGACATAACACTTTTAAAGCGACATGGAGTTTGGCGATCAAGCTCGGTTGCTGAAGGTTACATCGAAAATTCAGTTGAACAGAAAACCGAAGCAGCAAAAAGAATCATGAGGCAGAAAGATACGCCAAATGAGAAAGTAAAAGCAGTTCCCGCAGAAGCAGAAGTTACCAGCATTGCCAGTACAAGTAATTTACTTATTCCGGCAACTAACACTTGCATTGCTCTTAGAGGAAAGAAGTTGTAGCTTCTAGTATTCACTTAAATAATTTACATAATTGTACCTTCAAGATATATAACCGATATATATATATATATATATATATATATATATATATATATATATATATATATATATATATATATATATATATATATATATATTACCGTTTTTATAAAAACAAATATCAATATCCCCTTTATGGCTTTAATCATTTTTAAGTACTTATTTGAATATTTCGATTTTAAATGATCTGCTTCCATATCTTTGATAATAATACTTATCTCATTTTGATCCTTGGAAGTATGCGTAAAAACTTAGAGGAAATATTGTCAATCCAAATTATATTACTTTTTTCAAATGTACCATGAATTGTTGATTGATTAGTTTTTGCCGAGGTTGAATTGGAAACTTATTTGATTGGATACTGGACTATTTCATTTATGTTTCGCTCGCAAACAAATATATATATATATATATATAAAGGTATATATATATATATATATATATATATATATATATATATATATATATATATATATATATATATATATATAGGTATATATATATATATATATATATATATATATAAAGGTATATATATATATATATATATATATATATATATATATATATATATATATATATAGGGTCACTCACGGTGGATGGTAGGTTAGACGTTTACGGAGAACGGGATATGAGATTATTCTGAAAAATTGGTTTCGAGGGTAATTGATTTTGCTCTATCGATCTAAAATAATAGTGGCGCTGCGGCATTGCCGCTAATACTAAAAAGTAGCAGCACCTGTGAAATTTCAAATGAGACACCCTATATATTATTTCATTTTTTGCTTCTTCACCATTTTCCAATTGTTTTTGTATGATACTTCCCTATACCTATATCCAGAGATTTTCGAGAAATTGAATGGCTTGCTTATTTTTTTGTGCAAAACATAGCTTCAATTAAATGTTCATTACTAAGGTATTCAGATGCGTAGGACGCTGAAATTTTAAGTGTAGTTTACCAAGTTCCTACGTATTAGGAATATTCTAAGGACTTTCTTCTCCATTACAAAGGGTCCTTCAAAATTTGCGATTTTAACGATAAATACAAAAATAGTGAAAAGTGCATTTTTTCAAATGTAATACCCTGTATATTATTGAATATCTCGAAAGAAAATTGAAATTTCTTTCAAATGATATATCATGTTCCTATACCTATTGACAACCAATAAATGAGAGAAAATTTGTATGTTTACAAAATAATTTTATCGCTTATGGGTCAATACTGAAAGCGAAACGAAATTTACTAAACTAAAAAAAAATAATTTGCATTACGTAAAATAACAAATAACAAAACGGTATAACGGGAATAAACCATGTTAATACAATGACATAAGTATTTAAGTTAAGAAAACGATCATAATAAGTGTTCAAAATGACTGCCGTTGGTTTCCAAACATTTCAAAATTCGGATACTTGTAGAATGATTTGTGGCCCTCCTTATCTCATTGGCATTTAGCTACTCGATGGAATTCATCACTCGTTGGTGCAGGTCCTGTTTACTGGTTATCGATGTAATGTAAACTTTTCTTTTCAAAGTACAAGTGAACATCAATTGGCGTTAGGTCGGGTGATCTCACAGGCCAATTCCATGGTCCTAAACGTCTAAACCAGCGATCATCGAACATTTGGAACAACTCAGTTGTTACTTCCCTAGTGCAATGAGCTGGTGCCCCATCCAATTAAAATTATTTTGTAAACGAACAAATTTTCTCTCGTTTATTGGTTGTCAATAGGTATACATTTCATTAAATTTTCTGCATGTTCTTGCTATTATTTGGTCATATTGACCATGTACAATAAATAACTTCATCAAAACTTCATGAGAATAGTTATTGCCTTCCATTGTGATTGTTTTCAAATCAAATTTTCGTTAAGGAACGCACGAACTTTTTATTGTTGATGGACTAATGGTCAAATTTTCATAATGACATCCTTCTTGACATTTCATAGCTACCTAATACAATATATGGCTAAATAATCCGATTTTTATAGAAACTTGCTTTTATTTCGGAAACCTGACTTTTTAGGTATAGGAACATGATATATCATTTGAAAAAAATTTCAATTTTCTTTCGAGATATTCAATAATATACAGGGTATTACATTTGAAAAAATGCACTTTTCACTATTTTTGTATTTATCGTTAAAATCGCAAATTTTGAAGGACCCTGTATAATGGAGAACAAAGTCCTTAGAATATTCCTAATACGTCGGAACTTGGTAAACTACACCTAAAATTTCAGCGTCCTACGAATCTGAATACCTTAGTAATGAACATTTAATTGAAGCTATGTTTTGCACAAAAAAATAAGGAAAACATTTGATTTCTCGAAAACCTCTGTAGATAGGTATAGGGAAGTATCATACAAAAACAATTGGAAAATGGTGAAGAAGCAAAAAATGAAATAATATATAGGGTGTCTTATTTGAAATTTCACAGGTGCTGCTACTTTTTAGTATAAGCGGCAACGCCGCAGCGCCACTATTATTTTAGATCAATAGAGCAAAATTAATTACCCATGAAACCAAATTTTCAAAATAATCTCATGTCCCGTTCTCCGTAAACGTCTAACCTATCATCCACCGTGAGTGACCCTGTATATAAATATAAATATATAAATATATAAATATATAAATATATAAATATATAAATATATAAATATATAAATATATATATATATATATATATATATATATATATATATATATATATATATATATATATATATATATATATATATATATATATATATATATATATATATATATAATTCTTTATTAGTACAAGAGATCATAACAAAATGATATAAGATATTTCACATAGGCTACACAAGAATAAAATCTAATATAACTAAACTTATTCAATTATATAAATTGAATGAAAGCAAAATAAAAAGGAAATTCAATGATTTTCATCCCCTTTTACTGCTCGATACTGCAGATATTCATCAGTAGAATACATAACCCAATTGATTAAAAATGTTGTTATCCAGTTAGTGTTTCCGATTACGATTTGTATTGGGGAACAATTAGAAATTTATAACTTTATAAGGAAATAAAAAAACTAACTTTTCACAGGTTGAAATAAAAATCTATTGAGTAAACGCGTTTCGTCATAACATTGACTTTAACGCGTTTACTCAATAGATTTTTATTTCAGCCTGTGAAAAGTTAGTTTTTCATTTCTTTATAAAGTTATGAATATGAACTTTCACCAAGTGAATGCCAGTTCCATTCAATTAGAAATTTGTTAATTCACTCCGAGTCAAATTAGCTGCACTAATGAGATCTAATAATATCGAAACAGCTTTATGTAGATTTTGAGTCGGGGTGACTTGACGTTCTCTATAATTCACCGTTGGATCGTGAATGCAGATTTTGCATTGCGGAATACGTATAACCTGCTTCTTTGGAAAGTTGTTTCATAATTTTTAAATTATTGAAGAATTTTTCTTGTTGCATGTTTTTCATGATTTGAATTTTGTTTTACTCTAAAACCTGTGGCGTAATTTCCCATATAATAAGTGAAAGTATGGTTTCTTCGACTGTTTAGGAAAAATGTCTGATAACAAGAAAATCGAGTCGTTGATACAGAAATAAGAGAAAGGCAAACTTTGGTATGAAATTTACAAATTTGTATAATGAAAAATGCAGAAAGGGAAGTTTATTTCAATTTTTAGTAAATAGGTAACTTTTTTATTTCAAATTAATTTTACATGCTGGCACACAGCTGTTCCACATTCTGATAGTAAAAACAACCATTCAGTGCAGTAAGTGTTCGAATTGGTTCCCATTTTCCTGCATGCAATGATAATGTCGCGACTCAAAGCTCTCTCTTACGTTCTGCAACATTTCAGGAGATATTCTTCTGCACTTATTTTCCATTCTTTGGAACAGTTCTTCAATTGTTCCGTGTGCTGTTGCGAAACACACTTTCTTCAGATGACCCCACAGAAAAAAATCTAACGACTTGAGATCAGGCGAATGAGCAAGCCATTCTATCTATCAATTGACCAAGAAAACATTTGTTCAAAAATTCACTCACGGAAGCAGCGTAGTGTGGGGGAGCGCCGTCTTGCTGGAAATGTAACAGATCCTAATCAAATAGTTCATTTTCCAACAAATGCATTCTCAATGGATAAACTGTGTTGCGTAGAAAGTTGATGTAAATTTCTCCGTTTAAATTTTGGGGAGGTCAAAAAGATCCCAGTATAGGATTAATGTATATCATATACTATCATAATTCATGAGGATTCGTATCGCTCCACGAGCGGTAGTTGTGGCGGTTTACGGTGCCGTTAAAAAAAAAGTATATTCGTCACTAAAACGGATATTATGGAGTAAATCAGGAGTGTCTATCAATTGCTGGATCATACCCACATACAATTGCATACGTCTATCATTATCATCCTCATTCAATTCGAAAACGATAAAGATGATATTTATGTCTGCGAAGAATACGATGTATACTTGTTTGCGATATTCCCATGTTTTGAACAAGTGACCGAATGCTCTGCTGTTTGTTTAGGTACCTACTTCAAACATGATCCCCTAGCACAGCTTCCTCCATTTTTTCTCTGGCTGGTCTCTGTGCACTGACGGTTATGTTTGAGATTCCATAACGGCCCAGTTTGGACAAACTTCTCGAGAAGCCTCCCAACATAAGTTTTGCCAACATTGGCTCCTGGATTGGCTTGATTGAAAAGGTCTGCTGCAGCTTGGCAGTTGGTATTATTTCGATAGTACAAGGCAACTATTTCTACACGTTGAGCTGTGGTATCAACCATTATTACTCACAATTTTAAGAAGAAGGTTGAATCAAAATGAAACAAACAAAATACTTCAAGCAATTCATCTCTTCTAACTGATTGACATCAATGTGGAAATCTGATGATATACCATCTTCAAACATTTCGCGAATGTTTTTCGTCTTTTGATATATTACTGTAGGATCAGTAGACTTTCACAGAATTTCTTTACCCACAATAAGTGACTATTTGATGTACCTAAATGAATAAAATTGTCCTACTTTACACGCAACTGGCTGATAATGGCATTGAAGGTCTTAATTAAAGAATTTAAACTCTAAAAATATCTTCCGCAATTATAATAACAAAACATTAAAGAAGGTTTGCGTTGGTGAATTAATTTTTGGCCTAATTCTGAAATCTTACCCCATCTACTTTCCATAGTCGCCATCTCTTTTGATAACTAAAAATTCATTTCGAATGTCACGTATATCATTTCACACATTTTTTGAATAAACTAGACCTCTAGAATATCTTGCTGTTGATTTTGTAAGAGATTTGATACGGTGTCTATGCTATTTAAAATTCTAGATTCTTAAAGTCCTCTAATTATTTGAAGTTATTTCAAATTTAACAATAAAATTTATTTTTGAACCATTGGAGGTGTCTACAGGTTCATCTGTATCTCCCCTTCTATTCTAACTGTAATATCAATGAGTCAATTAAAAATTTTCAGCTCCAAAAATGAATTAACCAACAATGTATTTTTCTGGAAACATTATGCAGAGGATATGTATTGCATTTGGACAGGCAACGAAAGACAATTAGATACATTTCTCACATTCAGTAATTCATTTTATTGTTCAATTCAGTTCGGATATTGAAAATCCCTCTTACACTCTTTGCTTTTTGGACCTTCAACTAAAGATATTGACAATATCTTCTTTTACATATTTAGAATACCAACATTCATTGATAAACTCCTTCATCTAAATAGTACCCAATCATTCAAAATAAAATGAAGTCAATTCATGATTTCGTTCATCGTTTAGTTTCGGTCCGACTATCTGAAGAAAATTACAGAAAAGATGTTAGTAGTATCAAATTATTTGCAAAAAATAACATATATGAGGAATCATTAAATGATAACCTTATCGTTAAGAAACATAATAACCTGTAATTCAATCCATTCTTTCCAGATTTAATCACCAACAAAGATTCCGAATTTCATAGTTATCACATTAGTGATAAAATTTGCACCAGATAAGCCATGCATAAAGCTAGAACAATAAGTTGGTACGAATCGAAAGAATTTAACTTTATTTCAGTTAATAATGAAGAGAGGCAACCCATCGGAGAAGTAGCGTATATAAAATTCATTATAGTGACGCTTTTTATATAGGACAAACTGTGGATGCAACATCTATACCAGAATTAGTGGACATGAAAAATCTATTCTATTTAACAATAACTATTGGCTCAGGTCTATCCGAAAATTGTATAAACAAAAATCACTTCATAGATTTAGATTCCATCAGAATTTTATAACCATGTACAAAAGATAAAAGATAAAACAATCTGGTAATTTTCGAAAGGGGACTATTTCCCTCGTTTTAATTTCCACCAATCACAAACGCGCAATTTTGGATTACAAATGTTTTCTAGATGAAAAAACTGTATGACAGCACCTGTCAGCAGTTTTTTCGAGTTTACCCGCGGCAAAACTTGACAGCTGTTGTCACCAAAAATTAAAATACCTTCGATAACAAGTAATTATATAATCTGTTACTCATGAAATAGTCTTGTCAAATACCATTCGGGCATCTAATTTTTCCTGTGAAAAAATCGAAAAAACACAATGCAATACAAGTTATATTTTTTAACAAAAAGCATTCGTGCAAAAATCCTCGTCTTCGACTCGGATTTTTGTTGCCACCAGCACTCATGCTTCTTTCAACGCATTTTTTCGATTTTTTTTTGGAAAAATTAGATGCCCTTATGATATAACTTACGAATATTTCCCGAATAAACGTTCAACTTGTCAAACTGGCGTTAGTAATTTATAAATTCTTAGCTTCTCGTTAATAACCGTAATATGAACTATGCAATTATCGGTCTACAGTGCAATTATCGCAGGGCTCTTTCGCTTTCTACAATGCAATTATCGTAAGTAATTGCACAAGTGCATCGAAATTACCGATAATTTTGCATGACAGCGTGTTGTCAAAAAACTGCATGAGTTCATTTTCACTTTTTGGAGAAAGAGCCCGACACCGAAGGCGGAGGGCTTTCTCCAAAATATGAAAATGACCGAATGCAGTTTTTTAAAGACAACACGCTGGAATGCGAAATTATCCGGTTATTTTGATGCACGAGTGTAATTTGGGGGAATATTTCCCGAATAAGCTTTCAACTTGTCAAACTGACGTTAGCAATTCATAAATTTTCAGCTTGTCATCAATAACCGTGATATGAACTATGCTACTATGCAATTATCGGTCTACAATGCAATTATCGCAGGGCTCTTTCGCTTTCTACAATGCAATTATCGCTGTAATTTTCGATAATTGCATTCCATTTACAAGGGATTTTTGACAGGAGGGAAATATTCGCTGTAATTTTCGATAATTGTATTCTATTTACAAGGCATTTTTGAAAGGAGGGAAATATTCAGTCTAACAAATACTTTTGATAATGATAATTTCAAGATATTGCAAAACTTTTCTTCAATATTAATTTCATCAGAATTTGGACAAATGGTTGATGAAGTTGAAAAACGCAGTGTTTGGTTGATTTTTGCTTCACCAAATCCTTTGCAAAATGAGTCAGAGGGTTGAAATTTTGAACGTGGATTATGTTGATGCTAAGAAAGTACCTTTTGGCGGTATAAACTTCCTTCTCTAACTGCCGCCATTTGGAAATAGAAATTTTAATTTTTCGTTGGTTTTATAAGTTTGCGTACCTCTACATCTCCTTCAGATTGAATTAGAGGATTGAAATCTCTTATGTGGATTGAGTTGATAATAGAGAAGAGTATTTCGTAATTTGAACTATTTTTATAAATCACTGCGATTTTTATATACGCGGATTGAGTTGATGTCAGGAAAGTGAATTCTTCTAGCGCTGCCATTTTCATATTGGAATGTCAAACGCTATTGAGGAACATTGAGCAGCTTTACAGCCAGTCCAAATTCAGCTGGAAGGCTTTGTAGCTGAATTCGATTGAAATTAGGTACTATTTGGCGTCTCAGTTTTGATTTTGAAATGTCAAGCGCATTTGCAGATTTTCAAGCTTTGTGCACCTCTTTAACCCCTCGAAATTGACTAAGGGGTTAGGAATTGGTATATAAAAATAAATTAAATGAGGGAAACATACGTCGTTATTGATAACGTCACGAGTTTTTTGTTCATTATGTTGTGATCAATATGAATAAATAGTTCTCAAATTTAATTGAAAGTACAAATTCACTGTTCATTAATTATCTCATAGTCATTAAGTCCTTCCGCTGGCCACGTCCCATTGAGGACTGATTTCACAGATCTTACGTAGTTGCCGCTGTAAGGTGTATGCGCACTTATCGGAAGCGTCGCGAACGGAAGCGTCGTGAAGAAATTTGTGGATTCTTCGCCCGAGAAGTTTACATTAGTTTCAATGGCAGCCCGCGCACTACGGCGTGGTAAACCGAAGAGGCTCGTCAGTCGACGCGCGAATTCTCTTCGGACCGACTAGAAGTCATTTCTCATTTCTCTTGACGCTTCGCCTCAATCCGCGGTGACAGGCGTCGAGAAGATTGAAATATTCCTTGATTCTTGTCTTATTTTTCAGTTTGTAGTTCAAAAACCTTTCCCTCTGACATACAGAAATATTTGAAAATTTTTAATCTTGTATAAGATCATTAAAGAAATGATGAAATTAAATAGTGTCTCTATTTTGATTTATATTAGGAATCCAGCATTTTTTCTTCCATAGTGGCAGTTAAACTTAATACAAGAAGACCCTCTTCTGACGAACTGCTCATCGTACCTCACAAGACAACGTGCTGCGTTCTTTCAAATGCTGAAATCTGAAATAAATGAAATTCTCGCCGAGCCGTTCGAGAAGTGACGCGACGCTTCGGTCAAGTGCGCGGACATCAGCTAAATGACGCTTCGTCTCGCGACGCTTCCGTTCGCGACGCTTCCGATTAGTGCGCGTAAACCTGTAATGTGTCTACCACACTATGTTTTGTAGCGTAAGGCTAGGCGCGCATTATCAATTTTTCGCGCGGAGAAAATGCTTTGCGGCATAAAATCGCGCCGCAGTATTCTAATATTAAGTTTTCAATTTCATTGCGCGCACTTAGCTACAGAGTCGCCGCAGCGTCGAATAGTCTGTAACAAGTTACAACTTCTTTGCGGCGCGGCGGTTGATCGGTTTGTTGTGATACATTAGTTTATCTTTGACTGCGCGCACTACGGCGATTCGCTGACAATTTTTAGGTTATTTTGTATTTTTGGAGCAACGATGACTACATTGAGTATTGATCGTAATGATCAGGATAATGATTTTAATGTTAAAATCCTTATTACTGAAGTTGAGAAAAGAACAGCTTTATATGACATTGCTTCAAAAGAATACAGCGATAGTAACATCAAACAGCGATTTTGGTAAGAAAATATTTTACAGAATTATCCCTAGTTTAAACGTTCATTGACAAGATGATGCACCCAAAAACTTTTTTCTTTTTACAAGTTCTAATTACATAAAATACAAGCTGCTTCTACTAAATCTATTTTAAAAATAATTTTTTATGCGTTAAAAGGACGTAGTGCGCACGTCTGCTTTTTTTCATTATTTTTGCCGTACGTAAAAATGTCGCAGGTTTTTTCGCCGCGCAGTAAAAAACGTAGTGCGCGCCTAGCCTAAAGGTGCGATTCCGCAGGACGCGGCAGACTGCAAACGGCAGCGACAGACGGCAACGGCATGCTCCGCGACGGTAGACCAATACCGTAATGAATTTTTGCGACGCGTAGCGGCAGACGCTGACTGTCGCTTCAATGATGAAGTTTACTATGTTTCTTACCGATAAGGTTACCGTTTAATGATTCCTCATATATGTTATTTCTTGCAAATAATTTGATACTACTAACTTCTTTTCTGTACTTTTAGTCAGATAGTGAGACCGAAACTGGACGATGAACGAAATAATGAATTGACTTCATTTTATTTTGAAGGATTGGGTACTATTAAGGTGAATGAGTTTATCAATGAATGTTGGTATTCTGAATGTAGTCCAGTCACCAGCCGTTATCCCGTAGAATTTTGAGAATCAAGGTCGGTTTCCTTGAAAATTAGGTAGGTAGTATTTATAACTTTCTTCAGAATCTATAATATGCCGAAGTGTGATTTTGCCTTAGGGGTGAAAGCTACCCCTTCTAGGGTATGAAGAAGATTTTAATCAAAATAATATCAGACATTGATGAACTGACTAATTCTAAGCAACTTCTGTATTATAAAGTTTTTTTGTGAAGTTGATAATTTTTGAGTTATTAACAATTGAAACTGTGCAATCTTCATTGAAAAACGCATGTTTTTAAAACGTTTTTTACGAATAACGCAACAAATTTTCATTTTATAGGAAAAAATCATCTGAAACAAAAATGTAGCTAATAATAGAGAAAAGAGACTCGTTTCTGAATAACCTTTGTAAACCGAACAACCTTTGAGTTATTACTAGTTGAAGAATGGTTATTTTTCGGGGAACCCAAAATTTAAAACTTTCAATAGGTACCTTAAATATCTTGAAAATGATGAAATTTTTGGGTAAAACTCAAGAGTCCTTTCTTAAAGTTCAAGAAAAAACCTTGAAAATTAGATCTCATACAAAAGTCTTCTGTATAAGAATTGACTGACTTATAACAAAAATAGTCACTTTTTTCTTTTTTTTTAAATTTAACACTTACTCTCTCGTCATGACCACCCTAAATGAAATTAATCATAACCCACTTCAATTATCTCAAATTGAGTGTTATTTATATGATCCATGTGATTTGACAAGTAAAGAATGCTTAGTTTATAAAAAATAGTTGATAGAATTGAAAATTGCATTTTCATAATTTGGAAAAAAATGCATTTTTCTCAAATAAACCAAAAACTATTTATGATATGAAAAACTGTTTCGTATGTTAATTATAGTATTTTCCTTACTTAAAATTTTCTGATCTTTGTATCATGAAAATTGAATGAGATATTTTGGCTCAAAGTTTGCATTCGTGTATTAATTGTGGTTCCTCCTAGCCCTTTGAGGTCAACCCTTTCCGAATGAAAGGTTGAAAAAAGTTTTGATTAAAGTCTTGTCAAAGACCTTGAAATTCCCTACAGAATTTTTTTTTTGAAAATATTATAGCCTGAAAAATGGGGGAGTAATCGTCGAAAAACCAACTTCTTAAATTTTTAATTTCAGAGCAAAATTCCGCTTCACTAGTATATTCTTCTAAAAGTTTGGAAATTATATATCCAAATAGTGCAGATTTGATATTTTTTTCTCACACCTTCATTAGATATGACTCAACTTCTGCCTTCTTCAATAAAGGTGAAAAAAAATTATCGGTATTTTAGAATAAAGTTCCAACGTAAGAGAAAGGGTGAAGATTTTTTATAACAGTTCTTCAACGCTTGAAGATATTTTAGAAGCCGGTAGACACTGTAACGTAATGTTGTGTGGACTCACTAAACACACTACCTTCAATACATTGAAACGTGTAAAAAAACTTGTGGGAATACCTCGAACAAATCAGATATAACTCATTTATTAATTTAACCACTAAAAAAGAGTTAGTGGTTTCAATGAGCGCATAATATGGCTAGGTAACAAAGATATTTATTCTTTTGATTGGGGTTGGATTAAAATTGAAGGAATTTTACATCCAATCAAAAACCCAAATGAACTGGCATCTGGGGAGCTTTTGCAAATGATATTTTGTAATTGCAAAAAGGGATGCGGTTCTGCGTGCGGTTAACGACTAGTAGGCCTCTTTTGCAATGCAATGTGCAGAACCTACAGTGAAGACACTTGTCTAAACAGGACACTCATTTTAGACCAAGAGGAAGGCGTGGATACCGAGAGCGACGAGTAAACGAAAAACTATATTCTGTGCAAAGGAATTTTTATCATTTTCTCTCATTATTACTGCAAAATTTTTATATTTTTGGTTACAAGGGGTGGCTTTTATAAGGTTGTGTTCAAAAAACGACAAGTTTTATATAACTGATGAAATATTTTCGATTCAATATAAATGCACTTTTGAATCATTTCTTATAGTAAAACAATCGTTGAGATTATTTTTCAATAATTCATATTCTCAGGAAAAGACTTAAGGGTTGAAGCGTCTCGAAAAATAATAATTTCATTTAAATAAAGTATAATAATTTAATATGATGCAATTTTCAATTATTTCAAGTTATAAATACCTTTAAAACTAGTTTTAGAAATTACTATCATCAGGGGATGATTTAAAGGTGTTGCATCTGTTTGATCAATCATAAACTTGTTTGAGTAGGTATATGAATAGATTTACAAATAATTCATTTGAACTTCATTTTAACTAAATACATGCTAAAATCTACGATTTTTTGCGTTAAGGGGTAGTTTTCACCCCTCGAAAATAAAAAGCACATTTCGGCAGACTATAGATTTTGAAGAAGAGGGTAAATAGAGCTTAAATTAATGTAAGAGGGATTTTCAATATCCGAAGTTAACTGAGTTGAACAATAAAATGAATTACTGAGTGTGAGAAATGTATCTAATTGTCTTTCGTTACCTGTCCAAATGCAAAACATATGCTCAGCATAACGTTACCAGAAAAATACATTGTTGGTTAATTCATTTTAGGAGCTGAAAGTTTTTAAGTAACTTTCACTAATTAGAGGACTTTTAGAATCTACAATTTTGAATAGCATAGACACTGTATCAAATCTCTTACAAAATTAACATCAAGATATCCTAGAGGTCTAGTTTATTCAAAAAATGTTTCAAATGAAATATGTAAAATTCGAAATGAACTTTTTGTCACAGATAGATGGGGTTAGATTTCAGAATTAGACCAAAAATTAATTCACCAACGCAAAACATTTTCAATGATGAAGTTTTGTTAAGATATTGAATGTCATTATTAGTCAGTTGCGTATAAATTAGGACAATCTGTTTAGGTACATCCAATAGTCACTAATTGTGGATGAAGAAATTCTGCGAAATTCGCTTCCGTTTGCCGTCTGCTTCATCTAAAAAATTTTCATTTCGCGTGTTTCATTCCTCCCTGAAGTATGTGTCAGGGAGACAGGCTTAGAGTTATGGAGATTAACTCCTTCAGCCAGATCAGAGGATACTCTTGTATGTACAAGTGCATTATACACGGAAGAGACAGGATATTTATAGAACAAAGGAAGTGTGGGTAGGGTTCAGAGGACAATACTAGCCAAGCATTCGCCTTGTAAGTATGCAAACAGTGACGTACTTAACGCCATGAGGAAACCTCTGAGAAAAACTCATACCAGAATAGTGGACTCCGAAGTTCGAACCTGGGACCTCCGAAATACTAGCCAGCATAAGTACTTGGCCAACTAGCGTGGTCTGTCGCATCCTGCGGAATCGCACTTTTATAGAGAACCTATTGGTACTTGCTTGCGCAATTTTATTTTTGTATTTTCTACAACGTTTATTTCATCTGGTGGTCATGTACGTAACGTTTCTTTGCTAAAAAATGTCATATTTCAATCTCTAAAAGGCTTGTTTCCCTTTGCAAAATTATGAGTGCAGATATCCGGTAATTTGATTTAATTATTTGTTGCCACTGGGCACTAGGCATTAAAGATTACTAATCAGTGCCCATGGCGCAACATATCCGGCGGAGTTTTTGCAAAAGAAAGAGGAATTTGTTCCAATAAAAGTTATTTTACTTGAACTTGTCAACAACATAGCATGAGGAGAACAATGCTTACATCATTCAAAACCTTTCGTTATTTTCTTAAACAATTTATTTCATTGTCTGTATGTTGTTTTCTGTTGGCGAAATGTTGATAAGTCGAGAACTATTCATTCTTTTCTGGAATGATTTTAACATTCATTTGATTCATAGAAGATTTGTTATTTCTTTCATTTTGCAATTTCAGTGCGAAACTGCATTCGAATTGTAGTTTGTTGTTTTATTTCCCTGAAAATGATAAGACTGTCGCATTTGAAGTCTAAAGTGTGGTAAGAAGGTGATTTTCAATCTCCTACAGCCCATATCATATCAAACAAGCCGAATTATCTACGGTTGTTTTTGATGATTGATCAAGTCCTGGTCTGATGCGAATTTACTTTGCTTCAACGTAGATAAAACTGTCGCCTTGTTTTATAGGGATAACTCCCAGGATCTATTCCTGCAAAACCATGACATTAAAATAGTCGATTCTGTCGGATTTTCAGGCCTCTTTATCGACAAAAAACTCAAATTTCCACAGCATGTGCATGCCTGGCTAAAAAATTATGATCGGCCTGTTTCGCCATCAAATTCATCTCAAGTGAATTAGATACGGCATCTACAAGAATTGCCTATTTTACATTGTTCGAATCTCATCTTCGTTACGGTCTTTCCTTTTGGGGTTCAAGTAATTCTTTACAACTTGACACCATTCTCAAATTGCAGAAGAGAGCAAATCGTTACATGTTTGTACTGAAAAATAGGGCTCATTGCAAACCTTATTTCAAGAAAAATAGAATTTTGACGCTTTCTTCTTTATATTTACTTGAATCTGTGTGCTTGATTCATAAGTATTTTCATGCCGTACCCTTGGTGTCACAGCACGGGTATTCCACCAGATCTTCGGGACATCATGTTCACCTCCATATTCCTTCCTCTGAATTAACAAAAAAGTCCATCATTTACAATGCTAAGAAAATTTACAATCACCTTCCAGTGGAATTAAAATCTATAACTTCCTTGACCAATTTTCGGAAATGAACAATATTCATTTTCTTGATAGACCTTCTTACTCTATAGAGGACTACTTTTCTGAGCACTGATTGATCGATATGACCAATTAAATAACACAGGCATCAGCTAAAGTTTGTTATATTTTTTATGGAAATGTGATGTGATTTTTATTTCTAGGTATTACATTGTTTAGTTTTTTTATTTTTTTATTGATGTGTGTTTATTTTTATGTTTTACATCATTTAGTTACTATTTTTTCGCTTCGTCAATAAAATGTATAATTTTAAGACAATAAGGCATATTTGATTTGATTAATTTGATTTGATGTATAACAAAATTTTTATAAATTAAGTCAAAATTTTGGCTTCTTCAAACTTTGAGGAAGGTTGGTGCAAGGCCGGAAATTTATTCAGCCAGTGATAATGAAGAAGGTGTATATGAATAAACATATCCTAAACTCCATTTTCCATTAATTTTTGAGGGGCGTATAGAGTTAAAACACCCCAAAACATCCTGCAAATTAATTGAATCGCCTCCATCTTTATGTAAGGATTTCAAGTTTTTTCTGAGGTTGTTTCTTAGGTTTTGCACCTCTCTACAGCTTCAGATTGAGTAAGAGAGTTTAAATTTTGTAGATGGATCGAGTTAATATTAGGAAAGTGACTATTGATAATTTCATAGTTTTATTTACCCCCACAGCGCATTTAATAGGATTAAAAATTTGTATGTAGGAAATAAAAAATTAAGAACATAATACAACCTCGTTGGCGGATTTCTGCTGCTCATGCATTTTTTCAATTGAGATCAATAGATGCATTAATCATCTAAAACTACTACCAAGGTCGGGATAAGTTTGGAATAAGAGTACCAATATAAAAAAAAATAAAATAGTTACTCTTTTACCGTTAGTTAATCTCAGATAGTTATATCAAAATACACAGAATCTCGATCCATCCCAATTCTCATAAAATCTCATAGTATAATAGTATGATACATAGAGTTTTAAATGTGTTATTATCCGGAACTAAATTGAACAAATAATTCAATACCAACGAACATATTGCTGTTTACAATAATTGAAATTCCAGTTGATTTAATGACTGAAAAGAAACTTAATGGCCGAAAAGAAAGAACAAGGCGAAGTAATAAAACAGAGACAAATATCAAATACACTAGTCTAACATAAATTGGACCTTCAAGTCAAAAGTCAAATCATTATTTTCTTTTTGCCGGTACATATTGGCATCTCCTATATCGAATGATCTGAAATGTGGGATTGCTTTTCAAATAGAAGAAAACTATCAAAATTTGGGACCACATTTCGCTCAAAATTTTGGTATTTTGAAACTTTGTCGAAGAGCTTGGCAGGGGAATACATGAGTGGAAATTCAGCCTTCTAGGGTTTCTTGAAGGATTTTTGCACCCATAAACCTTGTCCAAATTGAGTGAGGGTGTTGAGAATAAGAACGTGGATTGAGTTGATACCCCGGCCATGTCATTTGGAGGCATACTTTTTTTTTTCCCAATTCCATATAGAGATATTTTATTTTCGTGGTTTTTGAAATGTTGGGCAACTGTACCTACAGCTTCTTCAGATTGATTTAGGGGGATTGATTAGTGGTTCAGGGAGTGTCTTTCAATATTTTCAACTATTTTCGTGAACCACCGTCGTTTTTATGTAGGAATTTCTTTCTGTTCCGTGCGTTTTGAGGTTGTGCGCACTTCCATATATTCTGCT